>ML776578.1:253446-265530 GCA_009831015.1 Picea engelmannii | reverse complement strand
TGTTTCTTTTGTGCGACGTGCCCTTCAGGATGCACCACGTGCTCCAAGGGTGCCACTCGCCAACTGGACTGATTGGTAGACATCTATAACCCCTGGAGTCAACACTCCACCAGGTGAACTTGTGGGAGACTAAGGGTTCTAAGCAATAAGGCCCCTGCCTTATTGCGCACCCCTTAGAATCATCGTGATCGACTGTCGCAGTCTTCCCTCACGACATCGTGGATCCTCTCGAACTAGGTAATCGTTAACCTACAGTTCGATCCACGGCGGGAGTGCTAGTAGGCGATGGCAGGGTTGTTGTCCACCCCTCTCCCTCAACCTCTCTGGAACTCATGTGTGGCCCCTTTACTCCATATGTGAGTCTGGTCGGCAAGCTATCGTCAGCCTGCATCATCGAAAATCGTGTAAGAACATGTCAAAAATCAAATCATCAAATCAATGAAATATCACAGTAAATAAATCAACCCAAATAGCACACTCCCTGACTCAATCCGGAGTCCAAGGGGGTTCTACCGATGTCACTGCATCCTCAAGGTCCAAAACCCTGCACACTCAAAGAAACGGAGTCAGCAGCACCTGTCTACAACAAAGTAGTCAAAACTTCATGTCATCTATCATAACGCATCATAATCAAGGATAAATAGTTTATCATCATAAAAGTCCAGATCACTTGCGAGCAAGTGTCCTCAAAGAATAAGTTTTCTCAGTGCGCCAGAGCGGGATGTTACAAGAAGTATGAGACACTTATTATGCAATGAGAGTCACCCTCTTCCCCTTCTTTGATTCAGAGTTATATAACTGAACAAATTATAATAAACTCACATGTTTTCAAAATCCCTTTGGTATTCCCCATATCGATTGTAGAAAGTTTTATTGATATCTCTACACATGATTCTAAATGGATTTTCCTTGGAAACTTGGGACTCCTCTAGCCCTCCAACTTCCCATGGAATACTTATCTATGCACCAAACTAGGTTCCCAATTTCAATGTGAATGATTAGTTGAATATAAAAGAACATGTCCAAAACCTTTGTGATGTATTACCACTCATGGATATTACTACACCTAAGTTATTAATAAGGTTGTTCATGAGGACCTTTGAAGGGGAAGAAACACAATGGTATCATGTGTTTCCTCGTAATTGCATTCTATATTGGAATATTATGATTCAAGATTTTAAACAAATTTTCCAAGGGGTTGATGTTGTGGATAGAATCCCTCAAACTCCAAAACCATAAATAAGGAATTAGTTTCACTATTACATGACTTGCATGAATCCTAGTGTGAAATACATGCTAGAGGATAAAGTAGTGACCACATTAGATGGAGTTAAGACAAGTTCCCTTGAAATCAAGAAGAACATGGGGGAATCTAGTGTGGATTCCTCATCCACAACACATCCCTAGTTAAATGAAAAGTAATGAGGTACTTATGAATGAGGATTTGGACTTAGAAATTCATCATTTGATAGTGAGTGGGGATTTAGAATATCCCCAAGGAGTAACAATAGGGAGAGGTTTATGATGATTAAAATGACAATGAACATGAAAAACTATATTATTTCCTTGAATTAGTAACTTACTTACTTGTATTTTTCCACATCCATGAGGGCAAAGCCTCCTCCTCCTCCTATTGAACATACTATTCTCAAAGTGGAATGGTGGCACCTTTGACAAGATTTTCATGAACCTGAGTATTTTTATTCATATACTCGTCATTTGGAATTGTCCAAAATAGGTAAGAGGCATATAGCTCAAGTGAAAACAAACTTACTTCCACTTCCCAAAGTGATTATGTTAATATGCAAGAATCTAGTCCTTAGGGAGAAGGATATGCCCCTTTTGGAAGTTTTATTATAGAAACTAGGAATGAAACCTCAAGACTAATTCCACAAGGATGGGATGAGTAAGAATCTAATCCCAAAGACAACAACAAAAGAAAATATGCCATGAGTGGTATATCTTTTTCTTCTCCAAGGAACATACATCCTAGGTTTAAAATAATATAAGCTCATATAACGAGCCACCTCCTCCACTTTTCCTAATACCAAGACCACATAATGTAGTTGAATATTTAGTGAATATTCCAACCCACGTGACATTATTATATGATATTAGGACACCTTCTCAATATGGAAATTTCTCCCATGTCCTACACAAACCTCCTCGCTCATGATTAGAGTTGAGAGCCCCTCCTTCCAAAAATGTATCATCTCCTTTAAAGAAGGAATATGATGTAATATGTTTAGACCCTAGAGTTGCTCCCTTTTATGTTTAAGTGATTATTTTTTATTTGTTCTCCATAACTAAGTTTATACATGGTTTATACATGGGGGCAAGGAACAAAATTGTGCCTCTTTCCATTATGTGGAGATTGGATCTCAAATTCACTAGCCCTTATAAATATATATTAACTAATTTATACTTGAGGTCTTTAGAAACCATTGGGTGTGTAAAATAGTTTTCTATTGGATTTAACCAAGATATTAGAGTAAGCACGTTGATCCATTTGATTATAATGGACATACCTAAAGCATACATTATGATTATGGGAAGATAATGGTACACCAAAGTCAATCAAGGTTGTTATTTCATGGTTGGAACCCATTTTACCTTACCTATTAAATGGGCCAAAGTCACCATTAGGAGAGATCCCAAGTACAAAGAATATGGTGTCCCTACTTCCTAAAATGCTCAACATGTGTCTTTCCAATCAAGGGAATGGATACTTATACTATTTTTCCTAAATATGATAATCATGTCCTTTTTTCAAAGAAAGAGGAAGCCATATGGAGTATGCAATTTGATGGTGCAAATACTAAGTAGGGATTTGGTGCCAAGTTCGTCTTTGTAATCCCAAGGGGAAATCCATCCCTTCAATATCAATAACATGGTTAAATATGAAGCATTAGTTGAAGGGTTCCAAAAGGATTTGGACTTACGAATTCATCATTTGATAGTGAGTGGGGATTTAGAATTAGTATTACGGTGCGCATGATTACAATACACATTGGTGATTTACAAATAATATACACATCGATGCTTTATGTATAAAATACAAACCAATGATTATAAAAAAAGAATGGTATCGACATCTCACCTCAAATGTTCAAAATTCCACTTCCCTCTGGTGCACATGATAATACATGCACTGGTGCATACAAATTATATGAGCACTAGTGTGCCATAAAACAAAAATAATAACCCTCTACATAATATTTATATGAACACTAGTGCTGAATAAATCAAACAATATGAATCGGTGCGTACATAAACCCAAAAAGAATAAGTGTTCCATACAAGGAAAAAAGTGGAATTGTTGCGTAATAATTATAAGAGCATCGATGCTTTTTAGGTTTATGTATGCACTAGTGCAAGTTACTTAAGAATGCATTGGTTCATTTTACCAATACAAGCACTAACAAAAAAACCTCCTCTAAAACCTTTGCTCTCGCAAATTTGTTTAGTTATATGGAACATCTATTAAAACCTTCGCTACAAATAGTGGAGGTTGTAGCAGAGGTTTTTTTGAAAAATTTTCCCAATCTTGTAACATTAAAAACATCTGCTACAAGGTGTTTTCCTTGTAGTGTCTATAAAAGTAAACCTTGTAGTTAGTCCATCATGTTTTCTCATCACCCTTGTAAGGGTAGAATTCTCAAATTCCCAAATTTTCTAAATTTCAAACTTCCTAAATTCTTTGAATTCCAAACTCTCAAATTATCTTGAATTCCAAAGTTCCCAAATGCCTTGAAATCCCAAACTCATGAATTATTGAAATTTCTGAAATCCCAAATTACTTGGACAATAATCCATGCCAAGTTAAACCTTCTTTGATTCCCTCCTACATTGAAGATTCAACCACTCAAAACAAGTAATCCCTCTTTATTCCATTGTCACATTTCTCAACTTCATATTCAGGCCTGGATGATTCTTCCACTATGATTTTTTTTATGCTAAGGCTATATTTTGTTTTCATTTGTATTTAACCTTCCCTTTTAGAAGATCACTGGCTCAAATTTTACAATTCCATTGTGTGTGACCTAACTTTTTTGCAATAATAACACTCATGATTTTTTTTTCATGATTGGTGGAATCAACAACTAGTAGGAAATGTACTTGCATGACATGTGGTCATGTTATCTGCCTGCTACCACTATAACCTCCAGGCCACCAACACATCCCCTCACGTGGAACACAATGTACGTCGAGGGTGTCAAACTAGTGACTTCACAAAACAGAGTGCCTTAACAATACACTCCATCACCGATTGTTCTACACCCCGGGGGAAACAACACTTGAGATATTATTTGACTATTTGTTTCCCTATTTTTCTACTCATTCGATTTTTAGTACGTAATGCATTCCTAGGATGGAGAGAACCCTTCAAATCTCCTTCATCTCTCCCTTCATAATGTTTCATATTAAACCAAAAGCGATGATATCATATGATCCAAATATTGTGAAGGCAATTGACTTAATGTAAAAATAACATCGTTGTAAGTTGAATGTAAACTATTTATCAATAGAGATTTTACATCCTCTTCTTCTAATTTTGCTCTAATTTTAGAGAATTGTCTTATAAGTGACTTCAAATCATTTATATGACTGGACATAGTAGTTTCAACAACCATTTTGAATCTAAATAGTTGTAAATTTTTAAAAAAATTGCATATAACACTTTTGCACCAAACAACTTTTGTAATCCCCCCATATTTCTTTAGAATATTTGTCTAAAAGAGCAAGGCTAATGATCCACTTTGCATTGTTATGCTTGTTTTTCCACTTAATATATTTATTGGGTTGTGTAGGTTTTTATTCAATGCCTTTTGCTATTCCCTGTACATTTTGAACTCATTAAGTGCATTTGAATATTCACTTTCCATGTGTGAAAATTATATTCATTATTTTTTTCTTGAAGGATTTCCATTATCATAAAAATGCAATGAGTAAATGAAAAAAATAAAATGTTTATGAGATAAAATTGTTGTAATGGAACAACAAAGTTGTTAAGGGTTTAAATTTTGTTGGAAAAATTCATTATAGTACTTGTGAATATATTCTCTATCTATTTGAATTCAAATATATGAATTCTTTGTATTATTATCACTAGTAAATTTGGTCTAGGTTATTGCTTTGAATTTAGATATGTGAATACAAATTTGGGCATAGAAATGGCAGTTGGGCCCTCTGAATTTGATTTGATATGGTTCTTAATGACGACTTGCTTCTTTATTTCATAAGATTCTATAGACCAACATATGAACTAATAGTTTTCTTCAATTATAACCTCTATATACCAATGACTCTTCTATCCACGTTCTTCAATGGTGGCTTCTATACGTCGACAACTCTCCTATTCACAATTTGTGGGGATTCATGGGTTGTGATTCATGGGTACAGTGGTTCCCTTTGCAAGTGACTCCCTTGGTAGTTGTTCTATTAACTCTTATGTTCCCATTTGACTCCTTTAATACATGTGGTGAATCAACCAACATAAACTTTAATTGTTATCCTTGTGCTCAAAATCCAATATTTGCAGGCTCACATGGCTTGGATACCATGTGAAAATTTGATGATTTCAAATGAGATACAAACAATACACACACATGAACAATTCATTGCACCCTTAATCCTATAAGTGAGAATGATATTGTTGGTACCTTATGAATCCCAAGAACAATTGTCTCACAAATATCCCTAATCAGCAATCGACTCATCAAGAGAAAACATGTCACAAGTGGGATTTGAACCCAAGTGGAGATGATAACATTCCTCCTCTCAACCACCTGAGATAAATCTAATTTGTGTGAGAGAGA
The DNA here is from genome assembly GCA_009831015.1 of Picea engelmannii. NCBI lineage: Eukaryota > Viridiplantae > Streptophyta > Pinopsida > Pinales > Pinaceae > Picea > Picea engelmannii. Next base: position 259,711 of record ML776578.1, on the reverse strand, counting down.
AACAATGTATAAAACCAATAACCAATATTCCATTAATGATTGAGTCATCAAGTACACTGACATCAATTATCTTTTATTTGGTTCATAGGTAGTTGCATGATCCAACTATATTTTCTTAATTACACGTATTATGCTCGATGCCCATCATTACTATATATTAAAGCCACATATGATGTACCTTTATTACATTTTTTGTAAATATAAGGTAGACAAAAAGACATCACACACAAATTTTATCCTTATAAACACAAATATACTTTGAACATCACATTATATTGATTTTGTCTCTCACATATCAAAATCTCTCATATTTAATAAAGTACATGAGGTCCCTTTATATGGCACGAGGTGACCATAACAAGATTTCCAATCTAGATATTTGTTCCAACCATCTCCATGAATATCTCCCAAAAATTCTCAAGTGATCCCATGAGATCCTCATCCCTAACTTATCTCATTTGTCATCGTCTTTTTCTTGCATATACGTATATATTGTCCACTTCATCACATATTACAATGCAATCATATTATTTGGACGTCATTCATCACAAGTATGCATTAATCCTTCACACTCCCCCTTAACAATTACTTGTGGTTCAAGCTAGATTTCTAAGGTGTCTTCATCTTCAATATTTTCCACTATGCATCATATTTAGTCTTCCTGATCTGCATTTGAATTTTCAGTTGTTGTCGGATTCTTGTATCATGCATGAGATACACCATTCTTTTATAATTCTTGATCTCGAGTAAATAATGTGGACTATGTTATCTTCATATCAAGGGTTTCTTTGTCTTATACTTAACCATCTCATGGGTTTTCTATGGGTTACTCTCAACCAATTAATCATATCAAGGGTTTTCCTTAGCTCACCCTCAACCATTAAATCATCAATGGTTTTAATTGGTTTACCCTCCACCATTGAAAGAGGTTTTTGTATTATCATGAATGATCACAAGATGAAAATAATCATGATTAATTTACTCAAAGAATGACTCATAAATAAATTGACAACTTTAACCTAGTCGTGGGAAGTTGACATTATTATTTTAGAATCCCCTTATTAAAAAATGACTTTTGAAGACTATGGATCTGTTTTCCCAACACCCATAAACTAGGTGATTCATGTGCATATTTGAACCTATACTTCTTTCAAATGGAGACCATTTTTTTTTAATTTGGAAAGTGCCAAATAATCTTCACCTGTTGATCATAAAGACCCAACAAGTTTTAAGAATTTAGAACTGGTTTCAGTATTGCAATATTTCTTCATGAAAGGCTAATAGGGATGGTTTCTCTTTTGAATAAAAAGATAATAAAATAAAAATATACCAAAATAAGGAAATTTGTTATGTCCATATGCTCACTGGATACCCCTATGTGTCAGCTTCATCCAACATTTTACAGAATCTCAAACAAAGGTCATATGCCCAAGATATGCATATTTTATCCATACTACTGCTTACACCATACTTAGCCACTTTCCTTACTCTCCACACTCCATATTGTTGGAACATAAATAATTGATGGTTAATCACTTATATCCTGGGTTCAGTCGATCAATAGGTCAACCTATATTTGTATACAGACGGTCGGGTGATCGAAAAATACACCACATCAGTTGGTCAAGTAGTTGATGTGCCTATCGGTTGGATTTTCGACCAACAATTGAAGATAGTCGGGTAGTGGATCGACCAACCCAACAATAAAATACAATTTGGATGCATAGGTGATCAATTCGAGTCCAGTTGAAAAAACTTGATAGATTGAATTTTGCGGAGTCAACTCTAATAGCCGACGGTTACAAGTGGACATGATATTCCAGATTCTATGGAAATCAGTTAGATCTCAATTCTATAAAAAGAGACCCCTTGGGTCATTATCAGTCATGTGTACTCATATTGTGCAATAGATAATGCATATCAATATGTGCAGCATGCACTGTGATGTTCTAGTCATAGTGCACTCTGTTTAATTGTTGTAACAGTGTCTCTAGACACCACCCCACTTTGTTCAAAGTTTTTTATTCCTCTTCAATTATCTATAGTGTTGTGTCCTATATCTCATATCATGTTCCACCCTATTCCCCAACATAGTATCAAAGCCGATGGTTTGAAACCTCAACCTTATTGAGTCATATATATTGTGTGATTTACTCTGGGACAATGGTTTGTTGATTGGAACTTTGAAATAGACCAATCTCTCTGGATATCGAAGAAAGGGGGGGGGGGTGTCTAAAGACACTGCTACAACACTTAAGTAGCATGCATTGTGGTCATAACATCATAGTGCATGTTGCACATCTTGATCTGCTTAATGTGTTGCACAAACTCAATTTTCATGATTTATAATGACCCAAGGGGTCTCTTTCTATAGCCACGATATCTAACTAATTTTCATATAATTCGGAAGATCTTGTCCACATGTAACCTTCAGTTTTTAGATTTGACTCTGAAAAATATGATATGTCGAGTCAGCTTGATGGGAATAGACCCAACTTCTAGCACGTCCAACTCATATTCGATTGTTGGGATAGTCAATCCACCTCCTGACTATCTTCGACTATTGGTTGAATTTCTGATCAACGAGCATGTCGGATACTCAACTGACTGGTGTCGTGTGTTGGTTGATTTCCTAACCAACTGTATCTAGATGTAGGTCGACCTATCGACCGATTGAACCCATGAGATATGTGATTAACCATCAATTCTTGATGTTCCAACACCCCCCCAACATCACAAAGATTTAGATTTGCAGGAGGTGAAATTACATTACTAGATCACCCCCCCCATAATTGCAGCTTCTTGAAGCCCAAGCGTCATGTGAAGCTTAATAATATGTCTTCAACTAAAGGTTTTGTGAATATATCAACAAATTTATGACTCATGTTCTTGAAACCTCAAACCCTATTACCTACTTAGATGTTGAAGGACGACCTAAATGGGAGCAGGCCATGAAGAAAAAAAATGATTATTTGTCAAAGAATCATACTTGGGACTTGGTTCCCCAACCGCAAGGAAAAAACATTGTGAAGTGTTGATGGGTCTGCAGGACCAAATTTACCTTTGAAGATGTTGTTTAGTGACATAAAACACACTTTGTCATGAAGGGATTCTCTCAACAAGAAGGCATTGACTACACTGGAACCTTGTCCCCATTGCAAAGATGAACTCTGTGTGATCGATTATTTCCCTTGTTGCTCATTTTGTATGGAAAATCCATCAGATGGATGTGAAGAGTGCCTTTCTTCATGGATACCTATCTAAATAAATTTTCATGGAACAACCACTGGGCTTTGTGACATATTTGAAACTAGTTTGTCGACTCAAGAAGTCTCTTTATGGTTTGATGCAGGCTCCCCGATCCTGGTATTCTAAGACCGACAATTTCTTCCTTAGACTTGCCTTCAAATGTTGTGAATCTGATCACAACCTGCATTCTCTTCACAAAAATGGAGACACTCTGATTGTTGTCGTATATGTAGATGATTTACTCATTACTGGAAATAATAATGATCTCATCCTTATATTGAAGAAACCACTTCTTGAATCCTTTGATATGATAGACCTTGGCACTTTGCATTACTTTTTAGGTCTTCAAGTATTAGCACTTTGTGATGGTTTTTTCATTTCTCAGTCTAAATATGTGATGTACATGTTGACACGTTTTAATATGGTTGATTGAAAACCTTGATCTACTCCTTTTCAATTTGGAGTAAATCTTACTAAAACTTGTCAAATGTATGCAATCGATGCTACACTTTATCAACAATTGGTCGGAAGTCTTATTTATCTTACTCATATGTGACCTGACATTTCATTTGTTGTTAGTGTGGTTTCTTGGTTCATGAAATACCCCAAAGAAATCCACTGGAAAGAAGTCAAATGAATCATTCGCTATCTGAAGAGTGCCACTGATTTTGGTATAAAGTATTGTTGAAGTTCATATTCGTTAATCGGTTAAACCAACTGTGACTAGGATGACAATGGTGATGATTGGAAGTCCACTTCTGGATATGTGTTTCACTATAACCTTCACCTATTGATCCTAAATACCCAACAATTTTTAAGAATTCAGAACTAGATTCAATATTGAAATTGTTCTTCATGAAAGGCCAACATGGATGGTTTCTCTTTTGAATAAAAAGAGAAGAAAATAAAAAGATACTAAAAGAAGGAAATTTCTTATGTCCATATTCTTAGTGAATAGCCCTATGTGTAAGCTTCATCCAACATTTTACAGAATCTAAAACATAGGTCATATGCCCAAGATATGTCAATTTTCTCCCTACTACTTCTTGCACCATACTTAGCCACCTTCCTTACTCTCCATCCTCCATATGTAGCCATTTTTCTCCCTCTTTACTCTCATTATCCTTCCTCTTTACTCTTCATACTTAGTCATTTTCCTCATTTTCCTTACTCTCTAATCTCCATACTAAGTCATTTTCCTTACTTAACCTCCATACTTAGTCATTTTTCATGAATGTGAATGTGGGACCCCTTCCCTCATCTCCACCTTTCACTCCTAAAATCACAAGTCCACAACCCCACAAGTCTACATACTTAGATATTTTTCATATCACTCTACTCCCGCAACCCCACAACCCACATTCCCACAAACATTTTCAACACTTAGTCATTTTTACTAAGTTTTACCAATCTGCATTTCCCTACCTCCGAATTTCCCTATTTCCACCTAACTCTAATTTTCGTTATTATTATTTTATGAAATTGTTCATTATATTCCTCAGTTTCATCCCCCTCCCCCATCCTTTAGCATATTGGGACACGTGGCTATGAGGTGGACCTATCAGACTGTGACACATGGAAACAAAGTGGACCTACCATATTGGGACACATGGAAGCGAAGTGAACCTACCCCTAGGTGACACTTGGATGGTATGAGCTGGACAAAGATGACTCGACAATGACTTGGCATGATGACTAGACGATGACATGGAAATCAAAAGTTACATTGTGCATAAGCTACGAAGTTTTCCATGGATTTCTCTATTTCATACACAAATAATATGGGGATGCATTTTTCTTATAAACAAGATAAGAGAACTATTTCCAAATGTATGTGGGATAAATGGAGTGAATTAACAAACCAAGGGCTCACATGCATAGATCAACAGTCATTGAGTGCCTATCTTCCATAGGGCACAACTTTTGATCCCAGTGTCCAAATTGATAAAATGAGATCTTGTTGGAAATCTAAAAGCAAGGATAACACTTTGGAATTAGTTTCCATGGTTGGAATCATGGCTATCGTGCCCTACAAAATAAATTACAATCAAGACCAATTTCTAGCTTGACGACTAATGTTTTTGGAAAATTGTTATCAAAAGAAATTTTTGAGCTTCTAAAGTGGGTCACAGTTGATGGCATGGATATCTAAGGGGAAATAAAACCCCAACTTAAAAGAAGTTTCAAGAAGATGAAGAGAATATTATAAAGGGGGTGAAAGGCATTCAAAGAAGGGAAGGGAATTTTTCGACAGTAGTTGTTGGAAATCAAGACTTTTTTGCAGGGATGAAGAGTTTGCAAGAAGAAAGTTCTATCTTTCCAAGATTCTATGAATTGGCCTGCTTAAATTTTCTTCCTCGTCTTTTTTTATTTTTGATCCTTTCCATCATGTCTTCCATGTATGTTTGGAAAACATGAAGATCTAGGTCTAAGTATCTCTTTCTCTGAATTCTTCCAGTCATCTTTCATGATGTTTCGGGTCCAGAGAAGCAAAATCCTTGCTTGTAAAAAGGAAAATTCAATTTAATTTAGTTTATCTAATTGTCATTGAGATATTATTGAGGTTGTTTCAGCCTCTTATTTCATACATTGTTAAACTTTTTACATTTGGGATATTATTACAAATTTCTCCCACAAAGAACTACTTCAGGACATCACATTAGTGATTTCTCAGAATTTGATCCTAAAGCATGTGATTTCAAATGCATTGTCTAACAAAATCTTATTTGAGTTCAAAGAAATTATTATGTAAATTTATTTTATGGCCTATCCATTTTAATTTTCCTCCATCTTGCAAAGACATAGTTGATTCCGAGTTCACATTATTTTAAAAGGGACACATAATATTTGTTGAAAGAAGACTCCAAACCCAACCCTATAAATACAAATATTTGCAGAAATAATTATTCTTTTTCTTGAATGATATGATGTGCTTGACAATTACATTTGTATATAATAGTTTATATATATATATATATATATATATATATATATATATATATATATATATATATAT
>ML776578.1:216883-250670 GCA_009831015.1 Picea engelmannii | reverse complement strand
TATATATATATATATATATATATAATCTAATTTTAAGGTCACGGCCAAGCCAAACACCAAATTGGTGTATGAGACCCCTTGTTTGTGGGACAAGGGTACCCCTCCACCCAACGATTCGACTAGTAAAGTCTATAGAGGTATACATACCCTGCCCCCATGTGTATTTGAAATTGTGACCTCTCAAGAGGAAACACGTGTTCTTAACCATTAGGCCTGTTAGTACTCTATAAATTTGTTCGACTGATAAAACAAACGACATAGGTAACCTACAAACCAACATTAGAGCTGGGTACTAGCATGCCCAGCTCAGAGAGGGCTCTCTCCTGTCACTTGGTATTTCTTTGACAATCAATGGCTAGGTTTTGTTGTTTTGGGGAGTTTTTATAATTTTGCTGGCAAGGAAGGGGAGGGACACTTAGGGATATGGAGTCAAACTTCTGAAAATGAATGGAAGCACTGACTTGTTAGTAGAACTCTCCAGAGGATAAAGGCTAAATGAGGTGATGAATATGAGTTATAATTTGTAAATTTGCGGAGTGTAGGAAGAAAAGAAAACATGTAACTGCATCAGATCATTAAATAAATGAATTATGAATTAGTTAAGAAGAACTTAATAGATTTTAAATTGCTTCATCTGATATCATCACAAGATGAATTTTGGGCCTTTGACCATCCAATTTAAACAAAAGACAGTGAAAATGAAATCAAAAATACAAGAAATACATACAAAGAGAGGAGACAAAACTCATATCACCATGATTAGAATCTTTTCATGGAAACTTCAGGACTTTTGCGTGTGTATTCAATTCAGCTTCAAAAAATTACATTCAAGTTCCAAATATCTAAGATCATTCCCTTGCACTTCTGCCAACCCTTAATACATTTGGAACTCCTGATATTTATACAAGTTGAGTTCCTTCAATTTTAAACCAATTACAATGACTATAAATGAAATGTTTCAGTTTCTGAAACTGATTATAATAATACAAATGACAGTTTCAGTATTGGAACTGATTACAATGGTTAACACTAAAACATTTGATGATCAGGCTTCTAAATCCTCTGAATCTTTAGTTCGTTTATTTGCCACTTGTTCTTCTCTAGTCTTCCACTTGATCTTCCATCTTTAGTGACACCTGGACATCATTTACTGGACCCTGGAAAACTACACTTTGTCTTGCCCAGTCGTATTATCTCCTTCCATTGCAAGTCATAAGGGATATCATAATCTATCATTTCTTTGATCGGGATCTCCAGGTCAATGTAGGAAGCATATGTCATGACTGCTAGTCCAATTTTGACTTCTTTGAACTAATTCATAATCTCAAAGTCAGTAATCAGATGCTTAACTAATGTGTCTCCTTTCATATTTTCTTCTAGGGTTTTGAACTTGGAGTGATCCATTTTTCATTGAGTGAGAAGAGAATTGTATTCTTCCTGATCATACAATTTCCCCTTGCCATCCTAAAATGGTGGGAGGCCTTTGATAAATAACTCTTCAAACAAATCCTTAAACTCTTGCACACTTTGCTCCATCTGTGTTGCCTTGGTTTGAACTGATTTCAACAAGTTATGTTTAACAATAACCCTCCTAGACCAGATGATCAATGTAGTTATGTCTTAGATATAATCCTTTGACTGATGAATTCAAGGGAAAAGACTCTGGGGGTCATAAAAATAGGCAATAGATAGGGGAATTCATGACAACCATAAACCTAGATTACTGTTGAGTGCATGAATAGTAACCAATCCCCCACCCTATTTTCTAGATTTGGTTATAGATAGCTCCTCATGTCATCCAAAAATCTAGGTAGGCTAGTGTTGAAGATCAAACTATAAAATCTGGACATGAATTTATCTATGAAGATGAGCAATGTAATCCTTTTACCTTATGTTGATATAAAGGCTACTTCAGGAAATTCTCTCTTATTTGTTTTCAGAAAAATCTTCAGCAAATAGGTGTAATATCTGAAATTCCTTAGAGAGTGAAAATTCACTAGTCGTTTATGGATATTATCATCTATGAATTGATCAAAATTGATGTGGATTGACAGACCAGACTCTGACTTGAAAAATACCAATAGGAAACCGAGCATGACTTCGAACACATGTGTGTCATTATCTAGAACTAAGACTTGACTCAAAAGAGAATAGACCCATTAGACTTCAATAACCATTATACTCACATCCATTGGCAAAGACAGGCCCTTTGAAAACTGTTCTAGTTTTAAAATTGTCTGTAAAAACAAATCTCTAACTTCTTATGGACATTCTTTGTATACCCTAATTAGCTTTTCTTCATTGAAAGGTTTAGACGTTGTGGAGAAAGACTCTGGTATACTGAGGGAATATTGAATTGATAGACTCTCTACCCTACACATGACTTCAGAACCTTGTTTATTCACAAAGACTCTTTCTTCATGTGAATATTGTTCGGCGCACCAACCTATAAACTCGGGAAAGGGGAAAGAAACTTCAACATCATAACGGACTAAGGTAGCATGGACTGCTTCAAGGAATGGTATACGCCTTCCTACATTATCAAACAGGTTGCTTCTAGACACAAAGATGGGAGAAATGGCGATTTTGATATCAAAGATGTTTGAATCTTGGTCAATTAGGACTTCTTCATTCACAACAAGGTATTTTTATGTTACTAAAGTTATGATAGGATCCATGGTTGCGATAAAATATCCCTGGAAAAGAGAAGAAATGGTGTACAATTGGTGTACTATTGAGTTGTAGTTGAACGAGGGTGGTTGCGATAAGTTTCAAACGGTCTAGTGTTCAAAAAATAATAAAATAACCAATCAAATGCTCCTTTATAGCTTTTCCAAATTTCGGGGGCATGAGGAAGTGGTTTGGGGCAACCTTCTTTTCACCCCGAAATGTATCTGGTGGTGCCACATAGCCCCGACCGAAAACCACGATTTAGATTTCGACCCAATTTCCAAAATTATCCTCCACGCATATTCCCTCCCCAAAATGATCCTCGATCTTCGATATTGCGATTTCACGATCGGTGTCGTATCGGGTCCCATCCTCTTAGCGTTCCCACCAACTTTAGTTGTTTCCTTCCATATTTAGCCCCTTCTCTAGTTTTTTGGGCTTCCAAACCGGTTTACCACCTTGCGGGATCTTGAAATCTTGATTTCACATAAAAACATTTAGTGGTGACTAACAAGGCCCACTCAATATATATTATTCTCATATAATTGAGTAAAGATCTTGGAATTTTACACTTAGATCGTGGTATTTTACATTTCACCTGTCTATCTCTCATAGAAAATCTTCAAGATCTTGTTGAAGTAGTTCAATTTCATGATTACATTTGTGTATTTTTTCCTCCTTTACCCATTATAAAATGACAACTGTTTCACATTTGCTCGTACAACAAACATCCATCAACAACACAAAAACTTCAAGGGTGTCGGGTACCACTGATCTTCCACCCATGCACATCTATCCAACCACAATTTACCTATATGTGAGGCATTGATATTTTCCTTTGCCAACATCTATGATGATCTTGACTTATCAAATCACAAATACTAAAAGGATTAAAGTTCCAACCCTTGGCTTATATGTGTCATGTTCTTCCACAATGATTGCAAATTGTTCTTGCTTTTGCACCTGATTTGTTGTATTGGTACTGGTAAATGACTCATCTTTCGTACATGTCTTTTTTTTTACAAACTTGATGTCTCCATTGTTTTGTTGACCTTCATAACCAAGACCTTCATTTTTTGGCCTAAAACATTTCCATCAAAGCCCATTTTGTTCATTATCTTGGAGCTTATTCCTTTTGTATGTCTTTCAAAACAATCAATTTCATCATCTTCCATATTATATTCAATTTAAAAAATATCAATAGGAACATCATTATGAGTCTCATGGCATGAGAGAGACATGTGTATATCATCATTGTTATCACCAATCAAATTACTTACGTCACAATAACTATCGAGCTTTTGAATAAGTAATTTGTGTCACAAGTTGAGTTACATCACACACTAATTTTTCTTAGTTCATTTTTTTAACTTCACTTCCTAGCTATGATACCATATTTTCATTTACCAATTGGTCTGATTTCGATGATTCTACCATTTAATATTTCTTAGCATGAAGTTTTAAAATGTCAATCATTCATTGATCCAATGATTCCAACCTTTCTTTTAGTTCACTTATTTGTTGTGCACTAAAACCAACTAATTCTTGATAGAGCTCCATATCGCATGCCCTAAGTACCATGACTTTTCCCATTGTTAAAATACTTCATCCTTATAACCTATCCATCTCACTATAAGGATAACACCTTCTTGCAAAGGTTTTTACAGAATCTCCCCAAAAAATCTATACTTTCTTTGTTTATAGCGGAAGTTGTTAGTACAGTGGGGTGGCTGAAGGTTTTTGCAGCAGTTTTTTTATCAATGCACTTTTAAGGTAGATACGCATCGGTACGTATATGAACAATAATGCACCAATGTGTAAATTTTTAAAAGCACCACCATACTTTATAATAAAAATTGCATGCTCTAAATAAAGCGCACTGGTGTCATTGGACATTATGCACTAGTGTGCCTCACTATCGTTAGACACCGCGGTAGGGTAAATATTTTTTTTATCAAACTGATTTTTATTTTTAAAGTGCATCTCGTATTTCCGAACTCTAAAGAAAGGACCAATTCTCATCTTCCTTCCAAATACACCTTATTTCTGATGTTCTACACCAACTTGAATAGTTCTATTGGTAGATTCCACACATTAAACCAAATTTTGGAAATTACCACAAATTTTCATTTCTTCTTAACGATGAAACCATGCCTTCTCGGGACAAAAGAGTCAAGTTAAATTGTTTATTACCTTCCTATTTTCATTTTCTTTTAATCAAAATTTGAATTTAGCTTGAAATTTGGAATTTTTTCCAATTCCATGCGGTGCGCCTAAACGCTTCGGCACACCCCGAAGTGATGTGTGTTGTCTTAAATTTATATTGAGAACTACCACTGATGCATATCATATATATGTACACATTGATGTTGTTCAATGAAGAGCACCACAATAAATTATAAAAACAAATCGGTATGTCCTTTCGAACACCCCACAACCAACGCATAAGTGGCTTCGACCCACATGAGTAGAGTAATAACCGCAACACTAACTTAATAATTTATAAAATTTAACATAGTGGTGAAACCAATTTAACCAAGCGCATCAGTTCATACACAAATAATAAATCACTAGTGTGTCAATGTTCAAAATCTTTGCCATATTTTATAATTACACGCACCGAATAAAGCACATCGATGAAACCATTTTAACCAAATGCACCAATATTGTTTACAGAACTGCACCGGAACATATTTTTCCCGACTTGGCATAGTGGGGCATCTCATTGGATGCATCCTTTCTAGTGCTCTATCCTTTACCATGCATCGCAGAACAAAATGTTGGTGCTCCACTATCACAGTGGCATTGATGCGTTAATAGTAACACAACACACTGCTTCAGCTGTGATAATGAAATTTAACCTAGCGATTCCCATTGGTACAACAAATGCACTGGTGTTGTAAAGAAAATAACATCGGGGAATTTTTTTATAAATAAATTAGATTTGTGGAGCTTATTAAACACACCATTGCAATCTGTGGTGGTGTGACAATAATCGTGGCACACGGGTGCAAAAACACTAAACGTATGCACTGTAACCTATTTTGAAAAATAAACATTATGGTTTGTCTTCTGTAAGACGTTGTTCACGGTGCTTTAGTAATACAACACACCACTAGACATCATGTTAGTTCTCAGGTCAAACTGATGCACTGGTGTTGTCGGTTTAACAAATTAAAGGGCACCGTAGATTTTGCACGCCACAAATTTTAGCATTGTAGTGCATATTTGTTAACAAAATGAACTTGTGTAATTAAAAGAATTGAACCGATGTGGTTAAAAGAAATGAGTTGGTGTAGAGTGTCCTATGAGACGCACCGCACAAATACTTAGTAGTGTGACAAGAAACGTGTCACCAATGTGTCTTAGTAACAACATTGCATGGAGGGGTCTTTGTTTTCACAAACTTCATGTCGCCATTGTTTCGTTGAACTTCATAACCAAGACCTTCATTTTTGGGCCTAAATTATTTCCATCAAAGCCCATTTTGTTCATTATCTTGGAGCTTATTCCTTTTGTATGTCTTTCAAAACAATCAGTTTCATCATCTTCCATATTAGATTCAGTTTAAAAATAATCAATAGGATGATCATTATGAGTCTCATGGCATGAGAGAGACATGTGTATATCATCATTGTTATCACCAATCAAATTACTTGCTTCACAATAACTATCGAGCTTTTGAATAAGTAATTTGTGTCACAAGTTGAGTTACATCACACATTAATTTTTCTTAGTTCATTTTTTAACTTCACTTCCTAGCTATGATACCATATTTTCCTTTACCAATTAGTCTGATTTCAATGATTCTGCCATTTGATCTTTCTTAGCATGAAGTTTTAAAATGTAAATCATTCATTGATCCAATGATTCAAACCTTTCTTTTAGTTCACTTATTTGTTGCGCACTAAAACCAACAAATTCTTGATGGAGCTCCATATCGCATGCCCTAAGTACCATGACTTTTCCCATTGTTAAAATATTTTGTCTCTATAACCTATTCATCTCACTATAAGGAGAACACCTTCTTGCGAAGATTTTTACAGGATCTCCCTGAAAATCTATAATTTCTCTATTTATAGCAGAAGTTGTCAGTAGAGACGGGTGGTCGAAGGTTTTTGCAACATTTTTTTTATAAGTGCACCTTTAAGGTAGATACACATCGGTGCATATATGAACAATAACGCACTGATGTGTCAATGTTCAAAATCACCACCATAATTTATAATAAAAATTACATGCTCTGAATAAAGCGCACTAGTGTCATAGGACATTACCCACTAGTGTCCCTCACTATCATTAGACACACCTCAGTAGGTAAATATTTTTTTTATCAAACTAATTTTCATTGTTAAAGTGCATCCCGTGTTTCCAAACTCTCAAGCAAGGATCAATTATCATTGGACTTCCAAATACGCCCTATTTCTGATGCTCTACACCAACTTGGATAGTTCCATTGGTAGATATGTCAGTCAGCAAGTTCATTCCTCTACACCTCCATGCAATGTTGTTAAATTTGTTTAAATACATGTTATTTACATATGTATTTGTTTTACAATTTCAATTTATTTTATTTATATATATGTTCCTATCAATGTTTGTATGCGAATCAAAGACGATGCCAATGAGATGAGGAGGAGAATAAACAATAATAAGAAGAAGAAGAAGTTGAGACACACACATTTGTACATGAGTGGGAGGATAGGGAGAGGGAGAGGTAGTTGTTCACTCGCCCTATTTAACAGTCGACACATATACTTTTGATGGATGTTGGCCTCCTAAAGTTTTATCAAGAGGGTACAACCCTTAGGGGGAAATTTGCATTGTTACAACAGGTGATCCATCGCTAGGATCATGTGAGACAGGGGTTCAGGGTCAGTCTCGATTTGTTTTATAATCCCACAAAAGAGGATGTCTATTTCATCACTAGGTTGTCTAGGCGGGGGAAGTATTTTCCCCATTTCCATGTACTACTACCTCATGTTGTTGTAGAGACCCTGCTAACATATGTGTAGAGATATGTCTGTCCTCATGTGATCTAGGTGGATATTGGTGGCCACCCACCTATTCCAACTGGATCCCCTTGTCCATTTTTGTTTAACACGTTCTTTTGTACTTGTTTGTAATTGTGGGTTCTACACTTATGGGGTTGTCTGAAGCCCCACAAATCCTCTAGGTGGATACTAGTGGCCTCTCTCCTAATCCAATTGCCTTATTTTTTATGTTTTCATGTCAACACATCTTGTTGTACTTCCAGGGCCGTTTTGGGGCCCTAAACATTGTTTTTTTGGCTCACCACAGTCAAATTGTAAATGGAGTCAGAGTTTGATGGCAGAATGTGTAGTTCTCTGAAATACCTTTCCAACCAACTATCACGCGCCTAAAACATAGTTCATATGAAAAATTTATGACCCTGGGAAGTTGAGGTACCAACTTACACCAACTTACCCATAGGGGCCCACATGACTTTTGGTGTTTCACCTTCTAGGGTTAGGTTTTTGGATGTCTAGGGTTTTGGAATTCATGAGTAATATAAAAAAGGAATATGGAGCCTCATTGTAATCCATTATGCTCAGATGAATGTGTGTAGCAGCAACATCTCTTCTCAGAGATAGCTACCACCATTCAAGCAAGTGTTTCAATTCTGTAGTTTTACAGTTTCAACCTATTTCATTATTCAATAGAAGATATTGTTCACTGTATATATGTGTTATTCATCATCTATATGTGTTTATTGTAGTCAGTATGTTAATCATTTCGTTCCACTCCTAAATCCGTATCAGTGGTATCAGAGCAGTCTGCTCTTCATTTATTTTTCTTCGTGCATGTCCCCGACTAGATCTGGGTACAATAAGTTGGGACTCAAACCAATTGATCAATTGCAAGACTGGACATGTCGAGCCTGACAACAACCCATGGGGGGAGAAAAGAAATATGATGGAGCAGGAGATCCTATTAAAATGTTGCTCGAGGAAGCCTCACGTGACAAAGGAACGAAATGATGGATAACTTCATGTAGAACCTTTTACAACTTCCCACAGAAGAAGCATCTTCATCAAGTAGCCATGCAACCCACTTCAAGGTACAGGT
Organism: Picea engelmannii; assembly: GCA_009831015.1. NCBI lineage: Eukaryota > Viridiplantae > Streptophyta > Pinopsida > Pinales > Pinaceae > Picea > Picea engelmannii. The sequence continues at coordinate 241,910 of ML776578.1, read as the reverse complement.
AAATTTAGATATTCCATTATTTGAAGGACTGATAGATGTGGATGTTGTAGATAAATGGTTGAATCTACTTGAAGGGTATTTTTCGGTCCACAATTTTTTTGATAGGGAAAATATCACTTTTGCACTCCTCAAGGCCATTCACCATGTTAAAGATTGGTGGGATACTTACTTTGAGAAAAGGGCCATAGAGGAATCTACAATTTTTGTGGTGGCCCCTACATGGGACTCCTTCCAGGACACCATTAAAGAAAAATACTACCATGTTGGTAGCTATGAGGACTAGTACACCAGATGAACCACCCTACATCAAGAAAGGGACCAGCTAGTACCAGATTTCACCAATATTATCCATACCATGCGCACCAAATTGGGCATCAAATACTCTGAGCATCATCTGGTGTTGAAATACCACGACTGTTTGTATATATACATTCAAACAAAAATGGATTTTCTAGACATCGCCTCATTAGGCACAGATTATAGATATGTGATCAAGATCGAGCAGAATTTTAAGAAAAAAAGGAGAGATTTTGGATCTGCAAAACCCTCATAGCCGAAGCAGAGAAAATGTCGCCCCAACCCACACAATAAGGGACCAAGTTGAGATGTTCACCCTCAAGACAACTATTCCAAGCCATAACACAAGAAGGGTAATGAAAAGACGAAGAAGGACATAGGAAAATGATGTGAGTACCATAAAATCCCTTGGCACAACACCGAAGAATGTCTCTCCAAGAAGCCACTCATGGCCAAACTGAAGGCTTCCGAGTCAGAGGACGATTATGATTCTGAATCAAATCTTGAAGGAGGGAAGCATAGTATCGATGTTGAACCTAGTGCCACTATCGCTACCACCAAATTTGGACCAAGCGAACCAGAATAACCAGAGGAAGGAGAACGCTTCTTTCACTCATAGATGTGGGTAAAGGGATCTCTGCTTCACTTAATTATAGATAGCGAGACTTAGAAGAACCTAATTTCAGTAGAGGTTGTCAATGCCTTGACCTGCCAATGACACCACACCCACAACCCTACACCATCACCTGGCTTCGCCAAAGAAGAGATCTTTGTGTCAGCCAACTGTGTCATCTACCCTACAACATCAAGCCTTTCAAATATGAGGTACTGTGTGATATTTCTCCCCTTGACATTTGTGATATTATTTTAGGATAACCATATTTTTGGAACCATCATGTTGTGTATGAGTCTAGACCCCGCAATGTTATTATTACTTTGGGTAGACAATTGTATAGGATACCAGAGGTAGCGTCGCCTACTTCTATTTCTTTAATCTCTTCTAAGAAATGCAGTAAAGTCATCTCATAGACCGGGAAGTTCATCTTCTTTTTGATCTGTGCTCATAGTAAGGAGAAGGTTGTCGCCACATCTGTGGCCTCTACATAGAGCCTCCCTTTGTCTTAACAAATGCACCAACCACTTTCATGAGTTTGATGGATGATGTATTGAGACCCTTCACAAACTCCTTTGTGGTGGCATATTTGGATGACATCCTCATCTTTAGGAGAACGTGGGAGGAGCACATGCAACATATTCAACAGATTTTGAGCACTCTACGACAACACAAGCTATATGCCAACTTGGAAAAATGTTCTTTTGGCATGAACATGGTCCAATAATTGGGCTACATTGTTGATGAGCATGGGTTACATGTTGATCCATCTAAGATCCAAGTCATCCATGACTAGCCAGCCCCAACTACAGTGACCAAGATTCAGAGCTTCTTGGGACAACTTCGACTAACGGTTCGTGTTGGGATTATCCCATATTTCATAATCCCTTAGCCTGGTGACCAAGGTCAGTGGTAGGGCCAATTTTGTGTGGGAGAAGGAACAACAACGAGAATTCGATGATCTGAAGCATCGCTTGTGCTCAAATCCAATACACTCCTTGCCCGATCTGCAACAACTGTTCAAGATTGATACTAATGCAGCTGACTATGTTGTGAGTGAAATTCTCACTCAACAAGGGCATCTGATGGCATACCATAGTGATACACTCCACAATACTGTCCAGAAACACCCCAACTATGACAAGGAAATCTATTCCATTGTACAAGCTTGTCGTTAATGGAAACATTACATTCTTGGAAAAGAGACTATCATACACACTGATCACAAGCCTCTGCAGTTCATACATCCACATCAGAAATTATAGAATGATCTCCATCAAAAGTGGTCCACCTACCTGCAGTAGTTCCATATTAACATCAAGTATAAGACAAGTATCTCAAAGCGTGTCACTGACTACCTCAATCGGCCTCATGTGGTTTCACTCACCACTGTTCTCCATTCATGTGTACATGAAGCATCTGAGTGGCCCCAACTTTATCAAAAGCATCCATACTTTTCCACCACCTATCAAATCTTGGGTACAGGTGCGACTGTCACCGATTTCCACATTCAGGATGAACTCTTATGCCACCTGGGCCATCTCTGTATTCCTACAAGTGAGCATGCAAAAATAATTTGGGAAGCCCACTATAGTCGGGTGGTGGGACATTTTGGCGTGGAGAAAACTGTGGCCATTCTTTAGAAAAAAAATTATTGGCCAAAACTTTGATAGGATGTCAGAAAGTATATCAGATCTTGCACTACCTGTGCCACTGCCAAGACAACCATCAAGAAGCAAGGATTATACACCCCTCTTCCTATTCCTGAGAAGCCTTGGGAATCCATCTCAATGGACTACATGTCAAGCATGTCATCCACCAAGAAAGGAAATGACTGTGTATTTGTGGTCGTTGATCTGTTTTCAAAGATGGCCATCCTCACAGCCTGCAAGAAGAATATCACAGTGATAGATACTACCAATCTCTTCTTCGAACGAGTGTGGGTCCAATTTGGGATACCACAAACCATCGTCTCCGACTAGGACAACAGGTTCTTGAACACATTTTGGTCGAGTCTCTATTCACTGTTGGACACCAAGCTCACAAAATCCACTACTTTCCACCCCCAAACCGATGACCAAACAGAGGTTGTCAATCAAATGATTGTGCACATCCTGTGCATGTACAATTCTAAGCATCTACATACATGGGAAAAGAATCTCCCCTATGTTCAACATAGTTACAAAAGGGATCTCCATAGATCTATCGGTCTCAGCTCATTCCAGGTGGGTATGGGATTCCAACCCTTGGGACCCATTGATGTTGCACTTCCTCTTACCACTGCACAGACAAAATCTTCCCATGATCAGTCTATGATCGACAAAGCCACCATATTCATTGAGTGGATTCAGCACATCTGCCAATAGGTCCAGAAGATTTTGCAGAAATCCAATGCTAAGTACAAACGACGCCATGATCAACACATGGTACCACACCATTTTCAGGTTGGCGACAAAGTCTGGTTACATTTTCAGAAGGAGTGTCTCACGGGGTTCCATCGGAAGTTTCACCCATTTCGCTATGGGCCTTACACTATCACCAAGGTTGTGGGTAGCAATGCTTTTGAGCTCAACACTCCACCCTTCCTTGGCCTGCATCCAGTGTTCATTGTGGACCTCCTTTGACCATATTTTCCATTATTATTGGACACCTCAGAGATCACAGAATATCTGAGACCAAGAGATCTCAACCCTGACTACATGGAACAAGAATTCACTAATAAGATAGTAGACACATAGGTCAAGGGCACTTGCCAATAGAGGATCCAACTTTATCGGGTTGTCAAGGCAAGGAAAATCCTACACCAAGACAAGTGGCTCACCTGGAGCCAAATCTAGAAGAAGTTTCCTCACCTGATGGGGGAACTGAACGCATTGGAGACCATTGCTTCCTAAAGGAGGAGGATTGATCATGGCCACCCACCTATTCCAACCAGCTCGTTTGTTCCTTTTTAGCATGTTCTTCTGTACTTCTTTGTAATTGTGGGTTCTACACTTATGGGGTTGTCTAAATCCCCACACATATTCTAGGTGGATACTGGTGGCCTCTCACCTAATCCAACTGGATTATTTTGTATGTTTTCATGTATTCACATCTTGGTGTACTTCCAGAGCCGTTTTGGGGTGCTAAACATTTTTTTTTTGGCACACCACAGTCAAATTGTAGACATAGTCAGAGTTTGACAGTGGAATGTGTATTTCTCTAAAATATCTTTCCAACGATCTATCACATGCCTAAAAAGGAGGTCATCTGCAAAAGTTACGACACTGGGAAGTTGAGGTACCAACTTACACCAACTTACCCATAAGGGCCCACATGACTTTTGGCGTTTCACCTTCTAGGGTTAGGTTTTTGGATGTCTAGGGTTTTGGAATTCATGAGTAATATAAAAATGGACTTTGTAGCCTCATTGTAATCCATTATTCTTAGACAAATGCACGTAGCAGCCACATCTCTTCTCAAATATAACTACCACCATTCGAGCAAGTGTTTCATTTCTACAATTTTACAGTTTCATCCTATTTCGTTATTCAATAGAAGATATTTTTCACTGGATATCTGTGTTATTATTCATATCTCTGTGTTTATTGTATTAATTCTATTAATCAGTTCGTTCCTCTCCTAAATCTAGATCACCATGTTCATTCCTCTTCGAAGTTCCAGGTTCATGGTGGTTAGCTACAGATAGCTTCATTTAAGAGAGAGAGGAAGTTAGGTGCCCATGTATTATGATCTCGACACTATCACAGTACAACTTTGACAGGAAACACATTAGTTGCTCTATGTAGTATTATGTAGAAATTTTATTGCAGGGGCCCCGATTGATTAGGTGGTCATATGTTTTTTTGAGACAATTTTTTCGTGCATTAGATCATTGTCGCTTTTTTTTTGTTTGGGACAAGATTTGTCCCATTCACATCAAATTTATATACACTATTTTTTGAGAGGGTTCATGCCCCTTGGAAAGTAGTACATTGCTTTCCTACTAGGCCTATGTTTGATGCACGTATGTGCATGTGGGGGAAATTGATTTCCAAGAGGGGCCAGTACGAGTTTCCCATTTCTATGGTTGGTAGGGAGGTATGTGATTTATTGGCTAGCGAGGAAAATCATGTCCTAGATATTGCATAGTACCCATATGCAGGGATGGATTTGAAAGGATGTACAAACATCTGATTAACAATAGAGGACATAGTAGACGAGAGAGGTAATATTATCATTATATTTTGATCAATCTGTTTGCATATTTTTATGTCTTATTTAATGCACATGTAATTTATTGTAACATTTTGTTTCAATTATCTTATTATTGTTATCTATTTTGCAGATATTGGCACATATGTTGGGGATGGGCTTACCCAATGTGAGGATGAGGTGATGAAGGAGGTAGAGGAATAACCTCCAATAAATATACCCCACATTCCACGCAGGCTGGATCGATGAGTTAGACTAGAGGTGGTGGATCAGCTATGCCATGTCATGACTAGTCACAGAGTGGTACCTGCACCCCTTGGAGACATATTACATGTATATGATCTCTCTAATATATGGAGGAGTTTTCCTTGTGACATGATGGTGTTGATGCGTCATATTGTAGAAATTGTCAACCTCATCGAGACATTGAGGGGAGTTTCTCATGATTCCACTACATTGAGATCATCAACAGAGGCATCCAAATCCTCTAATCCACCACACAATCCTCCTCCTCCTCTTGCTTCCCTTCCACATGTGTTTGAACCTACATCCATGTCAGATCTTCCTCCTCTTCCTCCTCCTCTTGCTTCCCCTCCACATGTGTTTGAACCTTCATCCACATCTGATCCTCCTCCTCCTGTTGCTTCTCCTCCACATGTGCCACCATATTCTACTGATCCTCCTCCTCCTCATCCTCCACTTGTGTCACCATCCACCAATCCTTGTTTTTCTCTTAGTCCACATGTAACATCGTCCACTGATCATCCTCCTCCTTTGCTTCCTCCACATGTGTCACAATATTTTGATTCGTTGGTCACTATGTTCACATTGGGTATTGTTGCACATCTTCATGATATTTATAGAGAGACATTTTATAGTGCACTTTTGTCAACATTTGTTTATATGATAGGTGTTCCTGATAGAGGATTTACCTATGGTAGTAGAGACATTGATGCACCTAGCTCTGGTGGTGGACCTAGATAGTAGCGTTATTGATTGACATGTATATTGATTGTTTTATATTTGACTTGAGACTTATATATGACATGTTTAATGCAGATTTTGATGAGATGTATGTTTGACATGTATATTCATATGTATATCATTTATGTATATTGTGTTTTTCATATAATGTTTTGTTTGTTTTTGTTGTTTGATTTATAAAATGTATTATAGGTATGATAATCACAAACATTGTTAATGATTTCTCTCTTTTTCTCTGAAATTTGATATGTATCACTCATTTAAATTTACAGTTGCCATATAATGTTTAACTTTACTTTTATGAAAGAGTTTAATTTGGATTGTGATTGAAAAAATTTAAAACCATTAATGCCATATAATGTTTAATTGTTCTTAAAGATTAATTGTTTTTTGTCCAACAAGACATGATAGGTTGGTTAAACGTGTTTAGAAACAAAAAGGAGAACAACTCTTTGTCATCTCAGCTCTCCACACAGAGGAGAACAATAAACCCATCACATGGGATCCTTCACCCCTCACAATGGTACACATTGTTTCATCTCAAACGACACACCAATATCATGGGCATCTTCTCTTCTCAAGGGCACACATCATTCCATCTCTGTCTCAGAGAGAACGACACACCCAACTCATGGGAATATTACCTACACAGGGGCACACAATGTTCCATCTCTGTCTCAGAGAGGAACAACACACCCATATCATGGGAGCACCCAACTCATGGGCTCTCTCACAGGATGACTCACTTAGTCTGTGTCCTGGAGGATGTCTCATGCAGTTGTAATCATCAACACTCCCTCTCAGCTAGGGAGGCATTCTCCACTAGGCCAAGTCTCTCACGTAAGTACTCAAACTTCATCTTGTCTTTAATCATCAACACTCCCTCTCAGCTAGGGAGGTATTCTCCACCAGGCCAAGTCTCTCATGGAAGTACTCGAACTTTGTCTTGCCAAGCAGTTTGGTGAAGATATATGCAATCTGCTCATGTGCAGGAAGGTACTACACGTGTACTTCCTTCCTCTGCACCATGTCTATGATATAATGATATTTTATCTCAATGTGTTTCAATCTATCATAAAACACAGGGTTCTCAGAGATATTCACACAACTTTGGTTATCACAATGAATAGTGGTGGGATCCATCTTGTGATCAAATAAATCTGTCAAGAGCTTGCGAAGCCACACTACTTCGTGGAATTCCACACTCAAGGCTATATACTCTTCTTCTGTGGTACTCAAGGCCACAGAGCTTTGTTTCCTATTGCACCAAGAAACCATGGCAGACCCCAAGGTAAAAAAACAACCGGATGTGCTCTTCCAGTATACTGTGCTCCCTACCCAATATGCATCGACATATCCTTGCAAACTCAAGTTTACACTGGAGGCATATCTCATGCCATGTCAACTATGCATCGTAGATATCTCAATACATGCTTCGTTGTTATCTAGTGAGTCTGTCTCGGCTGACTCATGAACTAACTAAGTACATTCACTACATATAATATATCAGGTCTGGTGTTAACTAGATACATCAATGATCTAATCAGCTGTCGGTACAAGTGTGGATCAATATTTCCTGAGTCAATAGAATCATCATTCATTTTCTTCAAATCCATCACCATCATTGTAGGCATGGATTTTCACTCTATCATAACGAAATTCTTCAATATATCCACTGTATATTTTCCTTGACTCGGGAAAATCTCATCAGTCCTCTGCCATACTTCTAATCTGAAGAAGTAGTGCATCATACCCATATCCTTGATCTCAAATTTAGCAGTCAATTCTTTCTTGCATTAAACAATAATTCTCTCTGAACTGGTGAGGAATAAGTCATCCACATATAGGACCAATATTAAGCACTCATTTCCAACAATATGATAATATAGGTTTGGGTCAGCAACACTCTTGTTGAAGCCCAAACTCATCAATAATCCATCCATTTTCTCATACCAAGCACGAGGTGCTTTCTTTAGTCCATATAGGGATTTCTTCAACCTGCACACATGAGATTTCTTGTTGTGTATCACGAATCCTTCTGGCTGCTCGATATAAACTTCTTCCTCAATCTCACCATTTAGAAAGGTTGTCTTTACATCCATCTGATGTAGTTTCCAACCCATGGATGCAGATAGTGCAATGATAGTACTGATGGAAGTGTATTGGGCTACTTGAGCAAATGACTCATCATAGTCAACTCCCTCTACTTGTGAGAATCCTCTAGCTACAAATATCATTTTGTATTTCTCGATACTTCCATCAGCTGCATGTTTGATCTTATAGATCCACTTGGAAGTCACTACAGACTTCTCTTCTGTTCTCATAATGATATCCCATACATCGTTCTTCAAGACATACTGATATTCTTCTTTCATGGAATCTTTCCATACATGTTCACCTGTCATTTCTCCATGACAAGAAGGCTCATAATTAATGATGTGGCTCATGGTTGAAAGGTAGCTCGAAAATCTCTTTGGTCTCTTTCTCTCTCAGGATGTGCCCTGAGGGGATGTATGTCCCTCTACCTCCTACATATTTTTTCGACCCCAAGCAAGCCTTTTATGCCATAACATAATATTTATGGGCATATAAACTGGCACAACTTGATCAGCTGGAATAATTTATGTCTTCCTCTGAACTGCTAAAGGGGGAGAAGGTATTGTCTCACTGTTAATATCCATCTGAGATTCTCTGGATCTTTGAAAGGCTATCTCGTCTTCAAAGATAACATCTCTGCTTATCTCAATCTGTCTCTGACAAGGGATGTAGATCCGACATGCCTTTGAAGATTCACTATATCCCACAATTTACCCTTTCTCCCTGAAGGGTCTAGCTTTGATCTCTTCTCTTTGGGTACATGAAAATATATTGGGCACCCAAATATCTTGAAGTGTCCAATATCAGGCTTCACTCTGGTGAAGGCTTCTTCTAGAGTTATGTTCTTCAATAGCTGGTGAGGACTCCTATTCTGAACATATATTGTTGTCATGCATGCTTCTACCCACAGATTCATAGGTATACTCTGATCATGTATCATTGCTTTGGTTTCCTCAATGATAGTTCTATTCTTCCCCTCTGCAACCCCATTTTTCTGAGGGTTGTAAGGAATTTTGTACTCCCTCTTAATCCTTACTTCAATACAGAAATTGTTGAAATCCTTGGAGGTGTATTATCCTCCATTATCTGATCTTAGTACCTTGATATTTCTTCCGGTCAGGTTCTCAACCTGAGCTTTGAATTCTTTAAATTTTGCAAGGACTCCATCCTTTTTCTTCAGGAAGTAAATCCAAGTTTTCTGAGAGTGATCATCTATGAAGAGTACATAGTACAAACATCCATTCAGAGAGGCAACAATCATTGGTGCAAACACATATGAATGTATCAAGTCCAAGATTTCCTTAGATATATTGTCACTTCTCAAGAAGGGTCGTTTAACATTCTTTCCAAGAGAAAAACCTTTGAAAACACCTTTATGCTAAATATGTATCTCTGGAAAGCCTGTTACCATTTTCTCTAGAGCTGGGAGAGCTCTATAATGAATGTGAGAAAGTATCCTATGCCATATCTCACTCAAGATTATAGTATCATGTAACAGGGCCTGGACTGGTCTATCGTCAATCTGTATAAGTTGGTTTCTTGAACACTAATTACTTTGGAAGAATTTATATGTGATTCCTTATGCCATGCAAGAACTCTTCCTTCAGAAAAGGTAACCTTGTAGCCTTTGTCTTCTAAGAAATAAATGGAGACAAGGTTCCTCTTCATCCCAGGTACATATAGTACTTCACTTAGTTGAAGTTTCATGTCAGAATCTAGTTGGAAGGTATAAGTTCCAACCCGTTTCACATTATATTTGGAATCGTCTCCAAGGACAACATGTATATTGGTCTCTTTCTCAACAAGATTAGTCAGGTGATCTCTAAAACCAGTCATGTGCCTAGAGGAACCACTGTCAATTAACCATGTATCATCATTAGTAGGAACCATATATGAGAGTTCTAAAATGTTTATGTATTCATCTCTATGGAGTCTTGGCTTCCAGGAATTTTATTTTCTTGATTCATCAAGCTTGTCTTCCATCATAGTTACAGTCATAATATTTTTAGATTCTTCACAAACCCTTGTCAATTGGGCTAGAAAACCTAACATATAGGCTAGGCTAGACCCCTTAGGTTTTGCAGGGCTTATGACTGCCAACAATAAGCCTTGAAAATTAGAATAACACTGGTGAGATGAAGATCTCCTTCAATGAGCTACATAAACCCTAATTCTAAATTTTTTGCAGAAAATTGTGAAACCCTAGAAACCCTAGGGATAAAAATACAAAATGCTCATAAATGCAATATGAAGCTTGTTGGAGGTGTTTTGAAGGAGGTCGTACACTCCTATGCAACTTTTATCCCCAGTGTTCAATTTTAAGGTGCAGAAACACCTCAGAAAAGGAGGGTCGTACAAAATTACAACAAACCCTAGAGGGTTGCACAAAACTGCAAAAGAAAAGGATGACTTGATTTGAATGCTTGTGCAATGGGTTCTTCAAGACTTATGCTCTGATAGCATGTTGAATTTTCACTAGGCTAGGCTCAAGCATGAATTTTATTCCAATTTTATCATTTTACTTGAACCATAGACAATTGCAGTTACACCATAAACAATTTGTTGCAGTAACCAAGGTCACAAGAAGAAATACCATGCACAAGTACATAAGAAGTATCCTAGGAAACCCTTCTCAACAAGGGAAGAAAAACCAACCAATCATTTTCTATATTCCTCAAGAGAAATACCTCCCACACCATAAACCTAGCACACAAAAGGGTGTTCACAAAACCAAGAAGGCTAGCATCCAAGAGAGGTGTGCACTTCAGCCCTAGAATAAGTTGTTGCTGAAATTTCCAAAATCACATGTGTGTTGTGTTTCCTCAATGGGGAAATCACCTTTATTTATATTCGACTAGACACATCAAAAGTGGTGTCTATTGGCACAACATGGTCGACCTCAATAACTTAGAATATAATTAATAATTACGATATTAATTATATTTTACATTAATTATCTTTCACTTTATGGTGGGGCCAACCTGTACCCTTTACATCACAATTAGAGTTACAGGTAAATCTGACTATTAGACAATATATCAAGGGATCTCACACACTCACTAGTGCTCAACCACTAGGGGCACGACCACTTGTGCTCAACCACAAGGATGTCCAAGTCAATAGATCTCTATCTCAATGCATCTCACAGGAGAATCATCTAGACACACACTCACTAGTTCTCAACCACTATGATCACGTCCACTTGTGCTTAGCCACGGGGACATCTTACTCAAAATATCTCTATCTCACTAAGTCTCACAGGAGAATCATCTAAAGTACCACATCATCTCAACTCTCTACACATAGGATAATAGTAAACCCATCACATGGGCTCCTTCAGCCCTCACAGGGGCACACATCGTTTCATCTCAAATGACACACCCATCGCATGGGCATCTTCTCTTCTCAGGGGCACACAACATTCCATCTCCGTCTCAGAGAGAACGACACACCTAGCTCATGGGCATCTTCCCTACATAGGGGCACACAATGTTCCATCTTTATCTTAGAGAGGAACAACACACCCAACTCATGGGCTCTCTCACGGGCCGAATCACTCAATATTTGTCCTGGAGGATGTCTCATGCAGCTATAATCATCAACAATATGTGCATGTGGGGTAAGTTTATTCCCAAGAGGGGCCAATATGAGTTTCTCATTTCTCCAATCAATAGGGAGGTATGTGATTTATTTGCTAGTGAGGACAATCATGTCCTCGGTATTACAAAGTACCTGTACGGGGGTATGGATTGGAGAGGATGTCCAAACATTCGATTTACAATAGAGAAACCACTGGATGAGAAAGTTAATATTATCGTTATGTTTTGATCAGTCTACTTACATATTTTTATGTATTACTTAATGCACATGTAATTTGTTGTAACAATTTGTTTCAATTATCTTATTATTGTTATATATTATTTTACAAATATTGGCGCATATGTTGGGGATGAGCCTCCCCAACATGAGGATGTGGTGATGGAGGAGACAAAGGACCAACCTCTAGTATTACAAAGACCACACATGCGACACAAACTAGATATGATTCTGGCTAAAGATGATGGATCAACTATGACATGTCATGACTAGTCATAGAGTGGTACATGCACCCGTTAGAGACATATTATGAGTACATGATCTCTCTATTATATGGAGGTGTCTACCTCGTAACATGACTATGTTAATGCATCATTTTTTTGGTGTCATCAACCTCATTGAGATGTTGAGGGGTGTTTCTCATGATCCCACTACATCTTGCTCATTCGCAGATCCATCCACATCCTCTACTCCACCACATGGTCCTACTCCTCCTCTTGATTCTCATCCACATGAATCAGTTGCACCATCTATCGATCCTATTTCTTCCCCTCCACATGTGTCTAAACCCACATCCATGTTTGATCCTCCTCCTCCTCCTCCTCCTCCTCCTCCTCCTACTTCCTCTCCAGTTGTGTCTGAACCTACACCCAAGTCCGACCCTCCTCCTCCTCCTACTTCCCATCCACATGTTTCTGAACTTGCATCCACATCCGACACTCCCTCCTCCTGCTTCTCCTCCACATGTGTCACCATATTCTATTGATCCTCCCCCTCCTCCTCCACTTGTGTCACCATCCACCGATCATTGTCTTTCTCATAGTCCACATGTGTCATCATCCACTGATCCCCCTCCTCCTCCTCTTCATCCACATGGGTCACAAGCTTTCGATGCTTTGGACACTATGTTCACATTAGGTACTATTTCACATCTTCATGATATTGATAGAGAGACATTTGATAGCCCACTTTTATCGACATTTATTTTTGAGATAGTTGTTCTTGATAAAGGCTCTACCACTAGTAGCAGAGACACTGATGCACCTAGCTCTGGTGGTGAACCTAGCTAGTAGTGGTATTAATTGAAATTTATATTGATTGTTTTATATTAGACTTGAGACCTATATATGACAAGTTTATTTCATATTTTGTTGAGTTGTATGTTTGGCATGTATATTCATATGTATATCGCTCATATATATTATGTTTTTCATATAATGTGTGGTTGTTGTTGTTGTTTGATTTATAAAATGTATTATGACTATGCTAATGACGAACATTGCTAATTATTTCTTTGTTTTTAAGTGAAATTTGATATGTATCACTCATTTAAATTTACAGTTGCAATATAATGTTTAACTTTACTTTTATGAAAGCGTTTAATTTGGATTGTGATTGCAAAAAGTTATAACCATTAATGCCATATAATGTTTAACCATTCTTCTAGGTGAATTGTTTGTTGTCAAACAAGATACAATATGTTCATTAAATGTGTTTAGAAACAAACATACTTAAATATAATGAGTGAAATGATTATGATTTGAATATTTTTGTATTTTTCATATATTATAATCATTATAACATAATTATGCACTAATAATGATGATGGTGTAACAATAATTCTTTTTTTATTATTGTTATTCAAAGATTACATGACAAAATTATAGTATAATTGTTTGCTAAAATCACAATTATTATATATTTTATTAATATTTAATTTTTCCAAAGATTTTATTAATTTATATTATCCAACCATTATAATATATGAAATTTATTCAACTAAACTTAAAATATTAAATATAGAGAATAATAAAACATTTTGATCTATACACTTTAGATGAAATGGTTTCACAATTTTTTACTCTAATACAAATTTTATGAATCTTCTATTATAAAATAATATCACCCACCATTTTATAATTAGTATTTTAAGAATTAGTAAAATTGACAAAGGTTTTTATACTTTTAGATAAGTATTTATCATTAAAAGTTTCCTTAATTATGACTATAGAAAAGGACTCTTTTAGAATTTCCATGTCCTTCACTATATTGACACTTATTTCAAAGAGAATGTAAAAATAATGATTAACATAAGTTTATATGATTATAAAACTAAAGGATGGAGTGAAATAGGTGAAGGTAGTGATAGTTGCACTAGTTAAGGTGGAGAAATCCATCAAACTTGGTAATGCCAACACCACAAATGTAGATGTTGCACAAATTTATTTTGTTGGAATTGTCCTTAGAAGTTTCAAACAATATTTATTTGAATTTTGATTTTTTCAAACAGTAAAATTTTTGAGGTTTGAATATTTTTTAATATCTTCTTTTTTTGTTAAATAAAATATAATTTAAAATAAATATTTACTAATGTATGTCACAAACTTTGTGATATCTCAATTAATGCTTAGTAATTAAAAGGTTAAGATAGACCCAGGTTGGTTGCTAAAAGATGGCATGTTAGGATTGGTAGGGTAAATAATTTATCCATTTTCATCAAACATCTGCTTGCAGTATCTTTCTCCTGACAAGAGCTTGTGAATTTTTGGGACTACGAGAATATCTTGAGCATCTAAACATGATCCTGAATCTTGATCCCGAGAAATTCAATGAACAATTATTAAACTGCATCTACACACATAACATAATTTCAATGAGATAAATGAATTATAAATAAAATCTAGATGTACTTGTAGAGTTTATGATATACCTACACAAAATATCTAGCTAATAATGAAACTACACAACTTGCAAATGGTGTGAAGAGAAGACAAAAAATGGAGGAAATAATGAAATAATTTATATTAACCGAATGAGAAAAATGATACAACACAAGTGATATACTTAGTATCACACAAATAAATCACCATAGTGGTAAACTAATGCACATTAGGAGTGTTTTAGAGATATCTGACACACATTAGAAGTCACTGGAGTCAATTGCCACCTAGTCCTAGTTAACTGGCCATGTGATTGTTAGTTAACTAGTCAAACCAGAGTGAAATGAGGAGAATATCTCTCACACATGTGGAATGCACCTTACTGGTGATGATCCCAATGAAAGTGTGCATTACTGGTGATTATCTCGAGATTAGCATGCAACACTTGGTGATAAAACCAATGTTAACATGCAACACTTCACTCATATAGTCTAACTAAATGATAAATGAGAATTGACTGGAGGGTATGTGGAACCCTTGTCTAGGGGAGACTATCCTCAATGAGGGGAGAATATATTAGAGTAAGGGACCCTCAACAGATCCAAATAAACATAGGAAAAGAAAATGAAAGGAAAATCCTAGGTGTGTGTAATATCTCCAACACCCCCCCTGAACACTACTAGGGAGTATACATAATGAATGGGTCTCAGAAACAAAGGTCATGACAGGTACCCATGAATAATGAAACTATTGAACACTAAAATAAAGAGAGGAAAGAGGGAAAACATAACGAGAACACCNCCCCTCAAAATACAATGTATCAAAAGAAGAGAAAGGCAATTGTTGGGGAACTGTGTCCTTCTCTCTAAGACGATCGTGCAGAGAGTGAAACTTATGCTCAGTGAAAGCCTTGGTGGATATTTCAGTAGTATATTCATAGGAAGGACAAAACTATAGGTTGATTATCCTCTCATAGAATATATCTCTAATGTAGTGGATATGGATCTTGATATGCTTTGTCCGTTGTTGTTGCACTGGGTCTCTACAAAAACTTGAGAGTACTCTAGTTGTCACACCAAATGACAGTCAGTCTATGGAACTGGATGCCCAACTCTGTAAGGAAATTATGTTGCCAAAATTCTTGGATGGTAATGTTAACTATTCCGCTATACTCGACCTCTATTGAAGATAGAGAAATAGCAGACTGGTTCTTGCTTGACCAACATATAGGCACTGAACCCAAACTTAGAGTGTATCCATATGTGAACTTGCAATGAGTGTCATAACCAACCCAGTGAGAATTGGTAAAGCCTATGAGATCCAAATTGCAACCTGATGCATAGTGGATCCCATAACTAATGGTGCCCTGAACGTATATGAGGATGTGTTTGCCAACCTTCCATTGTAACTCATGCAGCTCCTACATGTACCTAGAGATTACCCCTACTACATATGATAGATTTGGTCGGGTGTGGGTGATATATAGAACATTCCCTACAAGTTGTCGATACAAGGTGTTTTCCACCACTGCTGTATCTCGACCATCCTCAAGTATAACCCCAGATAAGAAAGGTGTAGGTGCATACTTGCAATCTGTCATGTAGGATTTCTCTAAGAGATCACAGGCATGTTTAGCATGAGATATCTTGATGCCTAAAGCATCCTAAATGATATAGAGACCAAGAAAGAAATGGAGTGGACCCATGTTCTTCATTGAAAACCTGTCATGAAGAATTCCCTTGACCAAGGCAATCATTGAAACAGAGTTGTTGGTGTTAAAAAGATAATCCGCATACAGAACTAAGATCATAAGTGAATCAGTGGTCCTCAAGATGTAGAAATTTCAATCGGATTTGCATCTGAAAAATTCTTGGATACCAAGAAGGATTCCATCTTTGTGTATCGTGGTCTAAGAGCCTGCTTGAGGCCATAGAGCGACTTTTTGATTCATCACACTAAAGATGAATTATATCTAGGTGGTTGCTTCATATAAATATCCTTTGAAATATCCCTGTGAAGAAAAACATTCTTCACGTTCATCTAATGTACTTTCCATCCCTTGGATGCTCCAATGGAAAGGGAAAACATGATATAATCCAACTTTGCTACTGGAGAAAATTTATTATCATAGTCGATCCCATGTATCTGTTGAAATCCGTTAGCAACCAATATTGCCTTGTGTATTCTCACATGTCTATTCGCTGAATTTTTAGTCTTGTAGACCCATCTACATCTACCAAGCTTCATGTCTGAAGGAAGTGGAACCACATCCTAATTCTGGTTCTTGAGGAGAGAGTTGTACTCCTCCTGCATGGTTGCTTCCCATAAGGGGTTCCCTACAACCTCTTTGTAGGTATGCAGGTATGAATATTGAAATATGTAACAATGTGGAGGCATCGTGGGTTCAATAGCAGTGAGTAAATGAGGAGGATCCTCGTACTGAGATTTGGTCCTCCTTGGATCCACTGGATCCCTGACGAGGTCTTCGACATCCTGAAGTGTATATTGTGCCCACTTGGCTCCTCATCTGCATGTATTAAATTTTCATCTGAATTCTCTGACTGTGCATCTGAATTCTTTGAAACCTCCAACTCTGTATCATATCTCAGATCTGAAGTGGAGTCTGAATGTGAAAACTCATCATCACGAACTGGTGGAAGGAAAAGAGTATGTGATATACTTTCCTCAAATTGAACATTGCACTCAATGATGAGCTAGTTTGTAGAGGGATCAATATGTTTGTGTCATGTCACATCATCTGGGTAGCTAAAAAAAATGCATGCAATACTCTGTGGATCTAGTTCTTTCCTCTTCTCAAAGGGAATGCAAGCCCATGCTTGTGATCCAAAGATAAAAAAGTGGACGACTTACGGTTTGTTGTTGCTCTAAGCCTCAAAAGGAGTCTGATCCTTGACATATCTGCGAGGGGATCTATTATGTATGTAGTTGGAACAGTTAAGTTCCTTAGCCCAAAAATTCTGAGGAAGTGACCTTACATGCAACATGTAAGAGGCCATCTCCTTGAGAGATTTGTTTTTCCTCTCAATAACCCCATTCTGCTACATAGTGTATGGTATTTTGTGTTGCAACTGTATCCCAACCTCAAGAAAAATATTATGAACATATCTCTTGACATATTCCCCCCCATTATATGTACGAATGTCTTTGACCTTTCTCCCTGATTGAGTCTCAACAAGTGCTTTGAACTCTTTGAGATGCTCAAAGACCTCGAATTTTTTCCTGAGAAAAAATACCCAAGTATAACGTGAGTAATCATCAGAAAATGTAACCGCGTACCTTTCCTTACCGATGGAGGGATGCGAGAAGGGACCCATGAGATCACTATGGATCAGATCCAATGGAGAGGAGGCCCTGTGAGCCTTCCCTTATGACCATCCCCTTCTTTCTAAGGTGTTGCATGTACCTGAAGTTTAGGTGACCAAACCTCTCATGCCATAATCTACTACTATCATCAACATGCGTAAGTAGTACAAAGGAATATAGTTCAATAAATTTAATAAAAGTATATAACTAATATATATGATTTACCTCCCCAACAACAATTTTGGAGTTATCTTGCATGTTGAAAATGGACACAGACTCTAGTGTGAACTCCACCTTTTTTCCTGAGCCTGTGTGTAATCTAGTACACTGAGAGTGTTTTCATGAAAAGTTGAGGAACATGAAGAACATTCTCAAAGATTCCATGATATAATTCCACTCTTCCTTTTTCGATGACCTCAACTAGAGATTCATCCCCCATGAGGATAGGAGGTCCCATGCATGCAGTTGAATAATATAGAATATTCTTTGTGTTTACCATATGATGTGAAGCGCTTGAATCTACAATCCAAGTTTCAAGAGAATAATTTACAATGACTAATGCACGAGGATTTCCTTTCTTAGGGGATTGATCTTCTGACTTCTTCTTGGAAACCTCGAGAACGAAGTCCCCAAGATTATTTTTCTAAAAAAATTGAGCCATCTTATCAATCTGCCTCTTCATACAAGATGATTCTAGATGGTTCCCATGATTGCAATAACCACACTTCTTCTCTTGCTTTCTTATTCCACCTTTGGGACGAGAGGAATCATTGAAGGGTTTGGAGTACCCTTCCTTCTTTAGATATGCATGTGCCTTTTCTTTGCCTTTCCTTTTGGATTTAGGATTTTAAGAGTTTCTATCATCATGCACAACAAGTGCATGTGCCTTTGGGCCCTTGATTATGCCCATCTGAATGAGCTTATCCTGCTCCTGTATCAAAGACTCAATAAACGGTGACAATGAAGACATGGTCCAAGTTTCTCCTGCGGTGAATCTTGTAAAATGAAACATGGAGAAAAATACACTAAATTTCAGTCCAAGTTTTTCCATGATAGAAAGAACTATTTTTTTTTCCTGTTTGGATTTGTAGATACCAGAGTCTTTCAATTCACGGAGGAGAGATTTAAATTTAGTGAAGAAATCTTGGATATTGTCAAATTTCTTTGGATCCAATGAGTTTAGTTATACTTCGAGAAAATGGCCCCTCGTTTCATCTTGCTTGCCAAAGAGTCCTTCCAAGGTGGTCCAAATCTCATTTGGTGCCTTACATGCATTGATGTGAAACCATAGGTCGGAAGAAATGGTCATGCAATAATAAGGCTGACATACATTCAACTTTCGTGGGAAAGATGGTCATGGTGAGTCCAAATTTTTCAATAAGATGGAATCTTTAAAAGCAGCTATGAAGAAGCACACCATCAACATTGATTCTACTTCTTCTTGTTGTTCTTCTTCTTCTTCTTCTTCTTTTCATGGACATGCACTTTTTTCTTCTGGTTTCTCCTTCAGTGCAACTTCTACTTCTTCTATTGATGAGTGGCTTATTGACTCTGGAGCATATTATCATATGGCTAAGGAGAAAGCCATATTTTCCACTCTAAATGAATGTAACACTAAGAAAATATTTGTTGGTGATGATAGATCTCATAGTGTTGTAGGATCTAGAACAGTTCAGGTAGATAATGGTCATTTCAATGATGTATTATGTGTTCCAAGTCTTTCCTATAACCTTTTATCAGTATATCAAATCACTCATCTAGCTGAAGGTAAAATCGTAGAGTTTTCACCTCACCAAGTTGTAATCAAGGATCTCAAATATCCTCAGCATGTTCTTGCAACTAGAATTGTTGATGATATTACCAGGTTTTACAAGTTTGACAACTTTGGGTCATCATATTTTCCATCGGTTTTTATTTCTCATAGTGATGACTTGAGCAAACTTTGGAATGAGCGGTTTGGTCATCTAAAATATTTCTCTATGCAGAAACTATGTAATCAATAGATGGTGATTGGTCTTCCTCTTGTTTCATGCAGAGATGGTGTTTGTGTCGGTTGTGCTCTCATCAAACATCCTCGGGACAATTTTGACAAACGTGCCTCTTGGCACACCTCAAGCCCTTTGCATCTTGTTCACAGTGACTTGTGTGGTCCACTTTCTTCTCCTTCTTTTTATGGGTGCAAGTATTTCTTAAATTTCATTGATGAATTTTCCATACATACTTTGGTTTAATTCTTAAAACTTAAGAGCAAAGTTTTTGACAAGTTTTTGGCCTACAAGGTTCTTGTAGAAAAACAATCTGGACATCAAATTCAAAGGTTAAGAACAAATAATGAGGGTGAATATGTGAACAATAATTTTACAAGTTATTGCACTACACAAGGCATCCAAATGCAACACATTGTTCCATATACACCACAACAAAATGTTGTTGCTGAGAGAAAGAACTTCACATTAAAAGAAATGACTAATTGCATGATCTAATCTAAAGGACTAAGTTTAATGTATTGGGTAGAAACCATCAACTGTGAAAATTACATAGTAAATCACACTCCCACAAAGACTCTTAAAAATATAACACCGGAAGAAGCTTGGACTAAGATTAAACCAGATGTAAGTCATTGTCATGTATTTGGAAGTATAGCATGGGATCACATTCCTGATGAGAAAAGGAAAGCATTACAGCCTAAAAGTGAAAAGTGTATATTTGTTTCTTATTTTGAAGATGTCAAAGGTTATAGACTTCTTCAACCACATTGTAATGAAATTATTATTAGAAGAGATGTTAAATTTGATGAAAATCTCTTGGCTTGTGATCATAATTCGACGATTGTGCATTCTTTGGCCTGCGAGCCATCTTCGGGGTTTGTGCCTTCTTCTGTTCCTATTTTGGTTTCTTCTTCAGATGATGACATCGAGGATGAAAATCCACCTTCGCTTGCTCACCTTCCTCCATATGAGTCCATTGAACCTAAACCAAAACTAGCACCACCGGTTCTTAGATGGGTTCGTTTAACTCGAGAAGCAATTAGTGATCTTGTCGGTGACCCTTCAAATCAACGTCAAACACGTTCTCATTTCCAGCGAGCCTCTTCTCTTTTGCCTCAAATTTCAGAGACTCATGATCCAGAGACATTTGCAGAAGCTTTGGGTCATCCAGATTGGGATACAACAATGAATGAAGAGTATTGTTCTTTAATGGGAAACAATACTTGGGATTTTGTATGTCTTCGAAAAGTAAGAAAACTTGTTAGATGTAAATGGGTCTAAAAAACTAGGTATGCATCAGATGGAAGTGTTTAAAGGCATAAGGCTCGATTATTTGCCAAAGGATTTTCCCAAGTTGAAGGAATTGACTATAATGAAACCTTTTCCCCAGTAGCTACCTTGTTCTTTCCCTTGTCATGTCACATAAATGGGAGGTCCATCAGATGGATGTTAAATCCTTCTTCTTGCATGGGGATTTGCAAGAAGAAATATACATGGAATAACCTCCTCGCTGTGTCCAGAATGACTCTAGCCTGGTTTTTCTCCTTAAGAGATCTCTTTATGGTCTTAAGCAAGCTCGTCGAGCTTGGTATGCCAAAATGGAAAACTTTATTATTGACACCAGATTTTCTAGATGCCATTATGATCCTAATGTCTATACTAAGAAAATAGGAAGTCATCTCATAATATTTTTCCTTTATGTTGATGACCTTATCCTTACTGGTAGTGACTCAAAACTTTTAAACCATGTGAAACCAGCGTTAAGAAGAAATTCGAAATGACAGACTTAGGATTTTTGCATTATTTCCTTGGCCTCCAAGTTTTGAAAACCAATGACGGAAATTTTCTTTCCCAATCTAAGTATGATTGTGACCTTCTTCGTCTCTTTCACATGGAATATTGTAAACCAACCCCTTCTCCCTTCCAGTTTGGAGTCAAGCTTGTTTCCACCTATACTTCTCCCAAAGTTGATGCCACCTTGTACAGTCAGTGAGTTGGTAGCCTCTTATACTTTACTCATAACCATACTGATATTTCCTTTATTGTTGGTATTGTTGCCTGATATATGAAAACACCCCATGATATCCATTGGAAAGAAGTTAAAATGATACTTCGATATGTCTAAGGTACAGTTCAGTTCATGATACATTACAGTTCAGGGGGGAATCCTTTATTGGTTGGTTTCAATGTTTCAGATTGGGCCGACGACCCTAATGATCGAAATTCTACTGCAGGTTATGTTTGCAGCCTTGGTTTAGGACCTGTCACTTGGGCCTGTAAGAAACAACAGGCTATTACACTTTCTTCAACAAAAGAAAACTATCGAGCAGCGGTAAATGTAATTCAGGAAGCCTTGTGGCTTTGAGAGATCCTTTCGGAGTTTGGATTCCAGCAGCAACATCTGACCAACCTTTGGTGGGACAGTCCAAGTGTCGTCAAGCTCACCAAAGACCTAGTTCAAAATCAACAGAGAAAACACATTAAGCTACACATTAAATTCATCGCATAAGCGTCCTTTCCGGTCGAGCGAACGAGTGCCTACCTAAAGGCCCTCCAAGGTATCTTAGTTCGCTGTCTCGGGGCAGGCTTAGGGGATCACAATAGGGATCAAAATAGAGAATAAAACAGGTAGGTGCTCTTTCCTTGCCCTATCTGTTCTGTCTGTGTTAGGGGTTCGGGTTACGGTTACGAATTTAGGAAAGGTTGGCTTGTTGTAACGTTTAAGGGCCTTGGTAGAGTTGTCAATTCCTTTTGTCCTTACGAAAGCAAGCGGATGGATCTATCTGGCTGGTATCGGCGCTCTTTGGTTCTTTTGCCCGGGAAGCCAGAAAGCTCATTCATGATCAAGTTATTGAAGTGTTATTTTTTCCTATAGAAGATCAAGTTGCAAACACTTTCACAAAGTCTCTTATAAAAGCAAAGTTTTCCAAAATTCGATCTATGTTAGTAGTTTAGGAATTTTTCATTAAGGGGGGATATGCTCTAATGCCTCCTTCATTCTCCTATCGTGTCACTATTGTAAATCCTTCAATCCTATCCCAAGTTGTTCTTAAGGGGGGATGTTAAGATATTTAGACACTTAGTAGTTAGTTAAGATCTACTTGGTCTAATGTGGCGTTAGATAAAGTGTGTTTCTTAGTGTGTGTTTTTAGTATGCATTTGTAGTTAGGAAATCTGATGGTCACGATATGTTCCCGACATAGAGTGATCTGATCGTTCATATTCTCCTCAATATTAGCGACTACATTGATTTATATCTTAACACCTGATTGGTATGTCTTAACACCTAATTGGTCCACGGTCTTTATTTAAATACTCTCTTGTAAAATCTCTTTGTAATATTTTTCTTTTGCATTAATAAACTGCTCCAAGTAGACAAGTTGGTTGGGGCCGTGGATGTTTCCCTGTAGGGGTTTTACCATGTCAAAACATCGATGTGTTGATATTTGATATGGTTGTGTGAGTAGTTACTGAAGGTGTTTATCCTCTGTTGGAATACATGTGTTGTCGAACATATATACATTGTATCCATACCCATGATTTGTTGCACAATTTTGAGAGCAGAGGAGTGTTCCTATGCTTCAAAGGGAAAATTCGAGAATTATTGCTTTAACAAATCTTTTGCATGGATGCGTTGACCATTGAGTCATACCATGAACACTATATGATATATTAATGATAGATAGTCAAAGCAGAGTTGTAAAACTAGGAAATGTGTTGCCAAACTCACAAGTTTCCCAAGTCTTTCCAGGCTACCAAATTTTCACCATTAAAAACTTGCAAGTTAAGCCAATATTCCAAAAACTCTTGAATTTTCTAAAAGATGCCAAAAAAAACAAAACAAAAAAAATTGTTGTTTAGGTGGATTTTGTTTCCTGTTCGATTTCTCATTTATTGTTGTTGTTGCACAATTTCAAGAGAAGAAGATTGTTCCTGCATGTTTTTAAGGGGGGCAAACTTGGTGATTAGTTGCTCTATCAAATATTTCTTAGAATGGACATTGATTTCCATTTGTTGATTTTACTGTTCATATTTACATGGAAATGTGATTATTATATAACTTGCAGAGGTGATCATATTCAAATAATAATATTTTTCTTAGCAAAAACAAAAATGCAATGTCACTAACATACAAAGTTTCCAACACAGAGAGATTCGGAAAAATGGTAATACGTAGTTAAAATTAAAAAAAGGTTGACTTACAAAGGCAGAGTTAAATTTATGAGGAAAGGATAGTCGCCGGCCATAGTCGCGTTCCCACTTGACCGACCATGGACAGTTCGTTGCACGAGAGAGAGATCTGAACTCTTGCGGGGAGACACCATGTACTTAGTAGGAAAACGCCTTAGACAACTCGGTCATCCTAATAAGAGAAGAATGTTGCGAGTGGGATTTAAAACCATGCCCTTTCGGACTAGAACCCAGATCTGGTGCCTTAGGCCAACTCGACCATCTCTGACCACTGACCACAACCTAAATCCAACCCTTCCCTTCTCCCACTATGTCGAAATCGAGCCAAAACTCAAGGGCCGACCATGGAGCCGAAATCGAGCTCAAAGCTTGATGAAACCCTTGCGTGCAACCCAAGAAACCCTTGTTCATTAATTCGACACACCGCATACTTCAAAACCCTCGCGTCCGTGTTCTTTGCAAGCTCGGCACCAGCTTGCAACCTTACTCAAATTCAAGGTGCAGCTTCGCTAAGCAACAAACTGCTTAGTGTAACAGTATGGAAGGGGCACCAAAGGGAAAGAGGACCTGGATTCCAGAGCTATTCCCTATGGGCGGGCAACCATGGAGACAAGGTCACACCCACAAGCCTGTTGTGCAGCGAAAACAAAAGAGAAGCGGTCAAGTTGCAGAGCAGAAGTTGGTCGCAAGGGGAGGGTGAAATGAGATGGGAGCATCGAGAATTAGGGTAGGTCTCGTGAAATGTTTATTTTATTCGTTGAGTGAAGAACGAGAGGCACGTGGGCCTCATGTGAGGTCCCACTTTTCCAAATCTGTATTTTGGTTTTATTTAGATTTTAGATTTATTTATTTTATACTTTTTA
>ML776578.1:189751-210940 GCA_009831015.1 Picea engelmannii | reverse complement strand
CCCCTCAAAATACAATGTATCAAAAGAAGAGAAAGGCAATTGTTGGGGAACTGTGTCCTTCTCTCTAAGACGATCGTGCAGAGAGTGAAACTTATGCTCAGTGAAAGCCTTGGTGGATATTTCAGTAGTATATTCATAGGAAGGACAAAACTATAGGTTGATTATCCTCTCATAGAATATATCTCTAATGTAGTGGATATGGATCTTGATATGCTTTGTCCGTTGTTGTTGCACTGGGTCTCTACAAAAACTTGAGAGTACTCTAGTTGTCACACCAAATGACAGTCAGTCTATGGAACTGGATGCCCAACTCTGT
Source organism: Picea engelmannii (assembly GCA_009831015.1). Taxonomy (NCBI): domain Eukaryota; kingdom Viridiplantae; phylum Streptophyta; class Pinopsida; order Pinales; family Pinaceae; genus Picea; species Picea engelmannii. The sequence goes on along the minus strand of ML776578.1, from coordinate 210,624 downwards.
AAGGAAATTATGTTGCCAAAATTCTTGGATGGTAATGTTAACTATTCCGCTATACTCGACCTCTATTGAAGATAGAGAAATAGCAGACTGGTTCTTGCTTGACCAACATATAGGCACTGAACCCAAACTTAGAGTGTATCCATATGTGAACTTGCAATGAGTGTCATAACCAACCCAGTGAGAATTGGTAAAGCCTATGAGATCCAAATTGCAACCTGATGCATAGTGGATCCCATAACTAATGGTGCCCTGAACGTATATGAGGATGTGTTTGCCAACCTTCCATTGTAACTCATGCAGCTCCTACATGTACCTAGAGATTACCCCTACTACATATGATAGATTTGGTCGGGTGTGGGTGATATATAGAACATTCCCTACAAGTTGTCGATACAAGGTGTTTTCCACCACTGCTGTATCTCGACCATCCTCAAGTATAACCCCAGATAAGAAAGGTGTAGGTGCATACTTGCAATCTGTCATGTAGGATTTCTCTAAGAGATCACAGGCATGTTTAGCATGAGATATCTTGATGCCTAAAGCATCCTAAATGATATAGAGACCAAGAAAGAAATGGAGTGGACCCATGTTCTTCATTGAAAACCTGTCATGAAGAATTCCCTTGACCAAGGCAATCATTGAAACAGAGTTGTTGGTGTTAAAAAGATAATCCGCATACAGAACTAAGATCATAAGTGAATCAGTGGTCCTCAAGATGTAGAAATTTCAATCGGATTTGCATCTGAAAAATTCTTGGATACCAAGAAGGATTCCATCTTTGTGTATCGTGGTCTAAGAGCCTGCTTGAGGCCATAGAGCGACTTTTTGATTCATCACACTAAAGATGAATTATATCTAGGTGGTTGCTTCATATAAATATCCTTTGAAATATCCCTGTGAAGAAAAACATTCTTCACGTTCATCTAATGTACTTTCCATCCCTTGGATGCTCCAATGGAAAGGGAAAACATGATATAATCCAACTTTGCTACTGGAGAAAATTTATTATCATAGTCGATCCCATGTATCTGTTGAAATCCGTTAGCAACCAATATTGCCTTGTGTATTCTCACATGTCTATTCGCTGAATTTTTAGTCTTGTAGACCCATCTACATCTACCAAGCTTCATGTCTGAAGGAAGTGGAACCACATCCTAATTCTGGTTCTTGAGGAGAGAGTTGTACTCCTCCTGCATGGTTGCTTCCCATAAGGGGTTCCCTACAACCTCTTTGTAGGTATGCAGGTATGAATATTGAAATATGTAACAATGTGGAGGCATCGTGGGTTCAATAGCAGTGAGTAAATGAGGAGGATCCTCGTACTGAGATTTGGTCCTCCTTGGATCCACTGGATCCCTGACGAGGTCTTCGACATCCTGAAGTGTATATTGTGCCCACTTGGCTCCTCATCTGCATGTATTAAATTTTCATCTGAATTCTCTGACTGTGCATCTGAATTCTTTGAAACCTCCAACTCTGTATCATATCTCAGATCTGAAGTGGAGTCTGAATGTGAAAACTCATCATCACGAACTGGTGGAAGGAAAAGAGTATGTGATATACTTTCCTCAAATTGAACATTGCACTCAATGATGAGCTAGTTTGTAGAGGGATCAATATGTTTGTGTCATGTCACATCATCTGGGTAGCTAAAAAAAATGCATGCAATACTCTGTGGATCTAGTTCTTTCCTCTTCTCAAAGGGAATGCAAGCCCATGCTTGTGATCCAAAGATAAAAAAGTGGACGACTTACGGTTTGTTGTTGCTCTAAGCCTCAAAAGGAGTCTGATCCTTGACATATCTGCGAGGGGATCTATTATGTATGTAGTTGGAACAGTTAAGTTCCTTAGCCCAAAAATTCTGAGGAAGTGACCTTACATGCAACATGTAAGAGGCCATCTCCTTGAGAGATTTGTTTTTCCTCTCAATAACCCCATTCTGCTACATAGTGTATGGTATTTTGTGTTGCAACTGTATCCCAACCTCAAGAAAAATATTATGAACATATCTCTTGACATATTCCCCCCCATTATATGTACGAATGTCTTTGACCTTTCTCCCTGATTGAGTCTCAACAAGTGCTTTGAACTCTTTGAGATGCTCAAAGACCTCGAATTTTTTCCTGAGAAAAAATACCCAAGTATAACGTGAGTAATCATCAGAAAATGTAACCGCGTACCTTTCCTTACCGATGGAGGGATGCGAGAAGGGACCCATGAGATCACTATGGATCAGATCCAATGGAGAGGAGGCCCTGTGAGCCTTCCCTTATGACCATCCCCTTCTTTCTAAGGTGTTGCATGTACCTGAAGTTTAGGTGACCAAACCTCTCATGCCATAATCTACTACTATCATCAACATGCGTAAGTAGTACAAAGGAATATAGTTCAATAAATTTAATAAAAGTATATAACTAATATATATGATTTACCTCCCCAACAACAATTTTGGAGTTATCTTGCATGTTGAAAATGGACACAGACTCTAGTGTGAACTCCACCTTTTTTCCTGAGCCTGTGTGTAATCTAGTACACTGAGAGTGTTTTCATGAAAAGTTGAGGAACATGAAGAACATTCTCAAAGATTCCATGATATAATTCCACTCTTCCTTTTTCGATGACCTCAACTAGAGATTCATCCCCCATGAGGATAGGAGGTCCCATGCATGCAGTTGAATAATATAGAATATTCTTTGTGTTTACCATATGATGTGAAGCGCTTGAATCTACAATCCAAGTTTCAAGAGAATAATTTACAATGACTAATGCACGAGGATTTCCTTTCTTAGGGGATTGATCTTCTGACTTCTTCTTGGAAACCTCGAGAACGAAGTCCCCAAGATTATTTTTCTAAAAAAATTGAGCCATCTTATCAATCTGCCTCTTCATACAAGATGATTCTAGATGGTTCCCATGATTGCAATAACCACACTTCTTCTCTTGCTTTCTTATTCCACCTTTGGGACGAGAGGAATCATTGAAGGGTTTGGAGTACCCTTCCTTCTTTAGATATGCATGTGCCTTTTCTTTGCCTTTCCTTTTGGATTTAGGATTTTAAGAGTTTCTATCATCATGCACAACAAGTGCATGTGCCTTTGGGCCCTTGATTATGCCCATCTGAATGAGCTTATCCTGCTCCTGTATCAAAGACTCAATAAACGGTGACAATGAAGACATGGTCCAAGTTTCTCCTGCGGTGAATCTTGTAAAATGAAACATGGAGAAAAATACACTAAATTTCAGTCCAAGTTTTTCCATGATAGAAAGAACTATTTTTTTTTCCTGTTTGGATTTGTAGATACCAGAGTCTTTCAATTCACGGAGGAGAGATTTAAATTTAGTGAAGAAATCTTGGATATTGTCAAATTTCTTTGGATCCAATGAGTTTAGTTATACTTCGAGAAAATGGCCCCTCGTTTCATCTTGCTTGCCAAAGAGTCCTTCCAAGGTGGTCCAAATCTCATTTGGTGCCTTACATGCATTGATGTGAAACCATAGGTCGGAAGAAATGGTCATGCAATAATAAGGCTGACATACATTCAACTTTCGTGGGAAAGATGGTCATGGTGAGTCCAAATTTTTCAATAAGATGGAATCTTTAAAAGCAGCTATGAAGAAGCACACCATCAACATTGATTCTACTTCTTCTTGTTGTTCTTCTTCTTCTTCTTCTTCTTTTCATGGACATGCACTTTTTTCTTCTGGTTTCTCCTTCAGTGCAACTTCTACTTCTTCTATTGATGAGTGGCTTATTGACTCTGGAGCATATTATCATATGGCTAAGGAGAAAGCCATATTTTCCACTCTAAATGAATGTAACACTAAGAAAATATTTGTTGGTGATGATAGATCTCATAGTGTTGTAGGATCTAGAACAGTTCAGGTAGATAATGGTCATTTCAATGATGTATTATGTGTTCCAAGTCTTTCCTATAACCTTTTATCAGTATATCAAATCACTCATCTAGCTGAAGGTAAAATCGTAGAGTTTTCACCTCACCAAGTTGTAATCAAGGATCTCAAATATCCTCAGCATGTTCTTGCAACTAGAATTGTTGATGATATTACCAGGTTTTACAAGTTTGACAACTTTGGGTCATCATATTTTCCATCGGTTTTTATTTCTCATAGTGATGACTTGAGCAAACTTTGGAATGAGCGGTTTGGTCATCTAAAATATTTCTCTATGCAGAAACTATGTAATCAATAGATGGTGATTGGTCTTCCTCTTGTTTCATGCAGAGATGGTGTTTGTGTCGGTTGTGCTCTCATCAAACATCCTCGGGACAATTTTGACAAACGTGCCTCTTGGCACACCTCAAGCCCTTTGCATCTTGTTCACAGTGACTTGTGTGGTCCACTTTCTTCTCCTTCTTTTTATGGGTGCAAGTATTTCTTAAATTTCATTGATGAATTTTCCATACATACTTTGGTTTAATTCTTAAAACTTAAGAGCAAAGTTTTTGACAAGTTTTTGGCCTACAAGGTTCTTGTAGAAAAACAATCTGGACATCAAATTCAAAGGTTAAGAACAAATAATGAGGGTGAATATGTGAACAATAATTTTACAAGTTATTGCACTACACAAGGCATCCAAATGCAACACATTGTTCCATATACACCACAACAAAATGTTGTTGCTGAGAGAAAGAACTTCACATTAAAAGAAATGACTAATTGCATGATCTAATCTAAAGGACTAAGTTTAATGTATTGGGTAGAAACCATCAACTGTGAAAATTACATAGTAAATCACACTCCCACAAAGACTCTTAAAAATATAACACCGGAAGAAGCTTGGACTAAGATTAAACCAGATGTAAGTCATTGTCATGTATTTGGAAGTATAGCATGGGATCACATTCCTGATGAGAAAAGGAAAGCATTACAGCCTAAAAGTGAAAAGTGTATATTTGTTTCTTATTTTGAAGATGTCAAAGGTTATAGACTTCTTCAACCACATTGTAATGAAATTATTATTAGAAGAGATGTTAAATTTGATGAAAATCTCTTGGCTTGTGATCATAATTCGACGATTGTGCATTCTTTGGCCTGCGAGCCATCTTCGGGGTTTGTGCCTTCTTCTGTTCCTATTTTGGTTTCTTCTTCAGATGATGACATCGAGGATGAAAATCCACCTTCGCTTGCTCACCTTCCTCCATATGAGTCCATTGAACCTAAACCAAAACTAGCACCACCGGTTCTTAGATGGGTTCGTTTAACTCGAGAAGCAATTAGTGATCTTGTCGGTGACCCTTCAAATCAACGTCAAACACGTTCTCATTTCCAGCGAGCCTCTTCTCTTTTGCCTCAAATTTCAGAGACTCATGATCCAGAGACATTTGCAGAAGCTTTGGGTCATCCAGATTGGGATACAACAATGAATGAAGAGTATTGTTCTTTAATGGGAAACAATACTTGGGATTTTGTATGTCTTCGAAAAGTAAGAAAACTTGTTAGATGTAAATGGGTCTAAAAAACTAGGTATGCATCAGATGGAAGTGTTTAAAGGCATAAGGCTCGATTATTTGCCAAAGGATTTTCCCAAGTTGAAGGAATTGACTATAATGAAACCTTTTCCCCAGTAGCTACCTTGTTCTTTCCCTTGTCATGTCACATAAATGGGAGGTCCATCAGATGGATGTTAAATCCTTCTTCTTGCATGGGGATTTGCAAGAAGAAATATACATGGAATAACCTCCTCGCTGTGTCCAGAATGACTCTAGCCTGGTTTTTCTCCTTAAGAGATCTCTTTATGGTCTTAAGCAAGCTCGTCGAGCTTGGTATGCCAAAATGGAAAACTTTATTATTGACACCAGATTTTCTAGATGCCATTATGATCCTAATGTCTATACTAAGAAAATAGGAAGTCATCTCATAATATTTTTCCTTTATGTTGATGACCTTATCCTTACTGGTAGTGACTCAAAACTTTTAAACCATGTGAAACCAGCGTTAAGAAGAAATTCGAAATGACAGACTTAGGATTTTTGCATTATTTCCTTGGCCTCCAAGTTTTGAAAACCAATGACGGAAATTTTCTTTCCCAATCTAAGTATGATTGTGACCTTCTTCGTCTCTTTCACATGGAATATTGTAAACCAACCCCTTCTCCCTTCCAGTTTGGAGTCAAGCTTGTTTCCACCTATACTTCTCCCAAAGTTGATGCCACCTTGTACAGTCAGTGAGTTGGTAGCCTCTTATACTTTACTCATAACCATACTGATATTTCCTTTATTGTTGGTATTGTTGCCTGATATATGAAAACACCCCATGATATCCATTGGAAAGAAGTTAAAATGATACTTCGATATGTCTAAGGTACAGTTCAGTTCATGATACATTACAGTTCAGGGGGGAATCCTTTATTGGTTGGTTTCAATGTTTCAGATTGGGCCGACGACCCTAATGATCGAAATTCTACTGCAGGTTATGTTTGCAGCCTTGGTTTAGGACCTGTCACTTGGGCCTGTAAGAAACAACAGGCTATTACACTTTCTTCAACAAAAGAAAACTATCGAGCAGCGGTAAATGTAATTCAGGAAGCCTTGTGGCTTTGAGAGATCCTTTCGGAGTTTGGATTCCAGCAGCAACATCTGACCAACCTTTGGTGGGACAGTCCAAGTGTCGTCAAGCTCACCAAAGACCTAGTTCAAAATCAACAGAGAAAACACATTAAGCTACACATTAAATTCATCGCATAAGCGTCCTTTCCGGTCGAGCGAACGAGTGCCTACCTAAAGGCCCTCCAAGGTATCTTAGTTCGCTGTCTCGGGGCAGGCTTAGGGGATCACAATAGGGATCAAAATAGAGAATAAAACAGGTAGGTGCTCTTTCCTTGCCCTATCTGTTCTGTCTGTGTTAGGGGTTCGGGTTACGGTTACGAATTTAGGAAAGGTTGGCTTGTTGTAACGTTTAAGGGCCTTGGTAGAGTTGTCAATTCCTTTTGTCCTTACGAAAGCAAGCGGATGGATCTATCTGGCTGGTATCGGCGCTCTTTGGTTCTTTTGCCCGGGAAGCCAGAAAGCTCATTCATGATCAAGTTATTGAAGTGTTATTTTTTCCTATAGAAGATCAAGTTGCAAACACTTTCACAAAGTCTCTTATAAAAGCAAAGTTTTCCAAAATTCGATCTATGTTAGTAGTTTAGGAATTTTTCATTAAGGGGGGATATGCTCTAATGCCTCCTTCATTCTCCTATCGTGTCACTATTGTAAATCCTTCAATCCTATCCCAAGTTGTTCTTAAGGGGGGATGTTAAGATATTTAGACACTTAGTAGTTAGTTAAGATCTACTTGGTCTAATGTGGCGTTAGATAAAGTGTGTTTCTTAGTGTGTGTTTTTAGTATGCATTTGTAGTTAGGAAATCTGATGGTCACGATATGTTCCCGACATAGAGTGATCTGATCGTTCATATTCTCCTCAATATTAGCGACTACATTGATTTATATCTTAACACCTGATTGGTATGTCTTAACACCTAATTGGTCCACGGTCTTTATTTAAATACTCTCTTGTAAAATCTCTTTGTAATATTTTTCTTTTGCATTAATAAACTGCTCCAAGTAGACAAGTTGGTTGGGGCCGTGGATGTTTCCCTGTAGGGGTTTTACCATGTCAAAACATCGATGTGTTGATATTTGATATGGTTGTGTGAGTAGTTACTGAAGGTGTTTATCCTCTGTTGGAATACATGTGTTGTCGAACATATATACATTGTATCCATACCCATGATTTGTTGCACAATTTTGAGAGCAGAGGAGTGTTCCTATGCTTCAAAGGGAAAATTCGAGAATTATTGCTTTAACAAATCTTTTGCATGGATGCGTTGACCATTGAGTCATACCATGAACACTATATGATATATTAATGATAGATAGTCAAAGCAGAGTTGTAAAACTAGGAAATGTGTTGCCAAACTCACAAGTTTCCCAAGTCTTTCCAGGCTACCAAATTTTCACCATTAAAAACTTGCAAGTTAAGCCAATATTCCAAAAACTCTTGAATTTTCTAAAAGATGCCAAAAAAAACAAAACAAAAAAAATTGTTGTTTAGGTGGATTTTGTTTCCTGTTCGATTTCTCATTTATTGTTGTTGTTGCACAATTTCAAGAGAAGAAGATTGTTCCTGCATGTTTTTAAGGGGGGCAAACTTGGTGATTAGTTGCTCTATCAAATATTTCTTAGAATGGACATTGATTTCCATTTGTTGATTTTACTGTTCATATTTACATGGAAATGTGATTATTATATAACTTGCAGAGGTGATCATATTCAAATAATAATATTTTTCTTAGCAAAAACAAAAATGCAATGTCACTAACATACAAAGTTTCCAACACAGAGAGATTCGGAAAAATGGTAATACGTAGTTAAAATTAAAAAAAGGTTGACTTACAAAGGCAGAGTTAAATTTATGAGGAAAGGATAGTCGCCGGCCATAGTCGCGTTCCCACTTGACCGACCATGGACAGTTCGTTGCACGAGAGAGAGATCTGAACTCTTGCGGGGAGACACCATGTACTTAGTAGGAAAACGCCTTAGACAACTCGGTCATCCTAATAAGAGAAGAATGTTGCGAGTGGGATTTAAAACCATGCCCTTTCGGACTAGAACCCAGATCTGGTGCCTTAGGCCAACTCGACCATCTCTGACCACTGACCACAACCTAAATCCAACCCTTCCCTTCTCCCACTATGTCGAAATCGAGCCAAAACTCAAGGGCCGACCATGGAGCCGAAATCGAGCTCAAAGCTTGATGAAACCCTTGCGTGCAACCCAAGAAACCCTTGTTCATTAATTCGACACACCGCATACTTCAAAACCCTCGCGTCCGTGTTCTTTGCAAGCTCGGCACCAGCTTGCAACCTTACTCAAATTCAAGGTGCAGCTTCGCTAAGCAACAAACTGCTTAGTGTAACAGTATGGAAGGGGCACCAAAGGGAAAGAGGACCTGGATTCCAGAGCTATTCCCTATGGGCGGGCAACCATGGAGACAAGGTCACACCCACAAGCCTGTTGTGCAGCGAAAACAAAAGAGAAGCGGTCAAGTTGCAGAGCAGAAGTTGGTCGCAAGGGGAGGGTGAAATGAGATGGGAGCATCGAGAATTAGGGTAGGTCTCGTGAAATGTTTATTTTATTCGTTGAGTGAAGAACGAGAGGCACGTGGGCCTCATGTGAGGTCCCACTTTTCCAAATCTGTATTTTGGTTTTATTTAGATTTTAGATTTATTTATTTTATACTTTTTATTTATTATTTTTATTTATTTTAATTATAAATATAAAAAAAATATTATCATATTTTTTTATTTGTTTTTTTTTTTAATTTTAATTAATTAAAATGAATTTTGTTTAAAACAAATTAAATATTCCTATTTAAAAATTTATATATGTGTTTCTAAATTTAAAACAAAAATGAACTTTTTCTATATTATATATATATTTTTATAAATAGTTAAATTATATATAGAGAGAGTAATAATAATAATAAAATTATAATCAAAAGGGGAAGATTGATAATTATAATTAAAATATGATTATACCTAATACATACACACATATATAGGGTGATTTGGAGTTGGGGAATGGAGGGCTCTGAGGAAACCCTAGTTTAGTGCCTTCATCTTGCATGGGTCCATGGTTATAATTAGCAGACTTTAGCTAAGTTTCAGACGCCAATGAAACTTCTTCACTGTCGGCCTCCTAGGTGTCATTGGAAGAGGATGAGGTCCTTTTCGATTATTCCCAATATCTATTCATGGGGCGAAGTATCTGGAAATTGACAGTTGTCAGTCAATCATTTTCTTTGCCAGAAATACATCTTTTCGATCCTAGGTGCCTAGGTTCATGGGAGGTCGGTGTTTCGTCCCGTCTTGCATTAGCTTTTAGGGAGGGGTTTGGTTTTTCGAGATTGAGTCCTCCCTCGTTGGAGGATCCTCATGGTTTGGGTTTGGTAGCAGCCTCAGGATCCCTAGACCCATATCAGTCTATTCCTAGTGTGGGTCTCCCTCCTAGTGGTTTTTTCAGTGCCTCTTCGAAGCTTGACCCTCGTCTCCCTTCGATTTGGCTCGAGTGCGGAGTATATTATGGATAAGATCTCTTTGGGGGTTCAAGGCCCTTAGACCTTGGATTTCTGGGGTCAGTGGCGATAAAGGATCTTTTTGGCAGTGATTCTCCTAGTTTCTTCACACACCCGGAGCAACTCAATTTTCTTCCTTAGGGAAGCGATGATTCCTTAGGGTCTGCAACTTTCTTATTGAAATATTGTAATTGCAAAGAGTATTCTTATTATTATTGATATATTATTCATACGATCAGTCCCCATTGTGGATTGATCATGTCGGTTATTGTAATAGGACCAAATCCCCTTTTGTGGATTGGTCAAGAGACAATTATAATAAGAAGAATAAGAAGTCGGCCTCAGTAGTTAATAAGAAGACCTAGAAATATAATAAAGGTGGGTTTACCCACCCAGTTGAAGAAGTCGGCCCTGCCAAGTGAAGAGACACTTCACATGTGCCAGACTTGTATAAATAAAGGAGGCTAGCGCCTCATTTGGATATAACTCACTTGCTCAGTTTGAGAGACAAGTTCTGATCTCTTACCGACAAAGGAGAGAGAGAGTGGCACACATATTGGGAGAGGACTTTTTGTTTTAGCATAGAGATCTCTTGGCATTGTATTGACTATCTATATGAAGGAAGTTTTGTTGGGTTTTCTTCCCCTAGAGGGTTTCCCAGGATAAATGTTGTGTCTCTTGTGATTGTGTATTTCTCAATGATCTTGGATTATGCTATTGTTATCTAATGAAATGCAAACATCTATAATAATGGCTTAAACATTAACATGGTATCAGAGCCAAGCTGAAGGAAGCATATTTCGCAAGAGGAAAAACGTCACTGTTGTAGTACCTGCAAATTAGGGTTTTTCAAAAGTGAACCTTTTCAGCCCTAAAACTATCTAGAAAGTTGCACCCTCCCCTAAGGATCAATTTGGCATCATCAGCGCACCGTTTCAATGGTTGGATCTCCCGAAAAAGTGAAACCCTAGTTTCACAAAGTACTAGAAAGTACCAGAAAACCAGTACCAGAGTACCAGAGGTACCAGAAGCACCAGTCCAAAAATCTGCAGGTCAGATTTGAAGGGGTAAAAGTTGGATTTTCCCATATCCAAATACACCAGGCAGCTCACTTCAGCCAAACACATTTCCTGGTAAGTTCAAATTTTGATTTTGAGCACTCTCATTTTTTGGTTATTTTCCTAGCTCCAAGTAAAGATGTCTGCAAGCATTAAGCTTGTTTACAAGTTAGAAGGAGTGGAAAACTTTCATGCCTAGAAGTATAGTATTGGCCTCATTCTTGAAGAGAATGACCTAGCAAGATTCGTCAAGGAAGAATTACTGGAACCCGAAAATGCTGTAGAAAAGGCAAAGCATCAAAAGGACACAATAAGGGCCAAAAGAATCATTGCAGATTCAATCAAAGACCATCTGATCCCTTATGTGTCATCTAAGAAGACCCTGAAGGAAATGTTTGATGCCTTGACCAGATTATATGAAGGGAAGAACATAAACCGGTAGATGAATCTCAGAACCCAACTGAAGAATACAAGGATGCAAAAGGGAGAAATGATTCAGAAATATTTCTCTAGAATCTCAGAATTCAAAGAACGACGAGAAGCTATTGGAGATACCATAGACGAAGACAAACTTATAATGATGGCCCTAAATGGTCTCACAAGACCTTGGGATCCTTTCATCTAGACGATATGTGCCAGAAAGGAGAAATTGAATTTCAACAACATATGGGAAGAATGCATCCAAGAAGAAACAAGAGTAACAAATAGGGAAGTGTTACTAGCAAGGAATGATGATCAAGCCCTAGCCACCCACACCAAAGGAGGAAGGAAAAAACCCTATTTCCAAAAGGAGACTCATAAAGAGCCTCAACAATCAAATAAATTCAATCATAAAGAATCTCATCCAAGGAGATTTCAGAAGAAAGGACAACGAAAAGAAAGAGACTACTCATATGTACAATGCTATCATTGTGACAATATGGGACACATTGCGAAATTTTGTCCAATCAGACGAGAAGAATACAAGAGAAAACAAAAGAGGCTTCATGCCCATGTAGTTGAAGACGAAGAGCCACCTTCAAAGATGATGAGAGAAGAGATCAAAGACCATGTGTTGATTTCATCCCTCTCAAGATTTGTAACACTTAGAGAGGACTCTTGGCTCATTGACAGTGGTGCATCCAAGCACATGACAGGACAAAGAAATATTCTCTCTTGTATCTTAGAGAAGAAGTTTTCTCAGAAAGTGACACTTAGTGATGATTATCAGTATCCCATCAAGGGAGTGGGAGAATCAAACCATAAACTGAATTCAGGGAATTCACTAAAAATGAAGGATGTACTATATGTACCAGGCTTGAAGAAGAACCTAGTCTCCATTTCATCTTTAGAGAAGAAAGGATTCAGAGTTGCTTTATAGATGGAGAAGTTCTTATGTGGGCTAAGGGAGAAACTTTAAGTCAAGCAATCGTCATTGGCAATGAAGAAAATGTCTTGTATAAATTAAAGGGTCACTCAGAGGCTGCTATGACCCATGCCATTAAAAAATCATGTGAACTTTGGCATAGAAGACTAGCCCACATCAACTACAAGGCGCTACCATACATATGCAAGGCGGTCACAGGTTTACCAGAACTCAAAGGTGATCGTAAAGGCATATGCAATGGATGTGCACAAGGGAAGAATATCAAGAACCCTTTTCCGAAGCGGGACAACAAGACAGAAGGAGTCCTAGAACTCATCCATTTAGATGTGTGTGGCCCAATGACATCATCCTCCATTAGTGGGTATGTATATTATGTATCATTTATTGATGATTACTCTCGTAAAACCTGGATATATTTCTTGAAGACTAAAGATGAAGTGTTCAGTAAGTTCAAGGAATTCAAAGTCTTGATAGAGAACCTTTCTGAAAGAAATATCAAGATACTTAGGTCAGATAATGGAGGAGAATATACCTCAAAACAATTCGTGAACTTCTACAAAGATGTGGGAATCAAGAGGGAACTCACTACTCCCTATAATCCACAACAAACCGGTTTAGCTGAATGAAAGAATAGAACCATACTGGAAGCTGTGAAGACTATGATCTATGATCAAGATCTTCCTATGTGCTTATGGGAAGAAGCAGCAATGGAAACTATTTATGTGCAGAACAGACTATCCCATAGTGCACTTGGGCTCAAGACACTGGAAGAGATGTTCACCAGAAAGAAGCCAGAGGTAAGCCATCTTAAAATATTTGGTTGTCCAGTGTTTATTCATATACCTAAATAAAAGAGAAACAAGTTGGACCCTTCAGGAAAGAAGGGAATATTTGTGGGATATTGTGAGGTCTCCAAGGCCTTCAGGATCTATATACCAGGTCAACATCACATTGAGATCAGCAAGGATGTGACCTTTGATGAAGATGCAGTGCTCAAGAAATCTAAAATATGCCATCTTGAAGAGGTATATGAAGAGGAACCTATAATCCCCCATACTGCAATGAGGGAGGTTCCCAGAGCTACAGAACCATAGAGGGAATTCGTAACTTCCCCTGATGAGGAACTTCTAGAAGACCATGATATCATAGAAGTACAAGAACCTCCTCAGATGACAATCCTCCATAAAAGAAAGCCAGCCTGGGCTAGAGAGCTTATTCAAGATTGAGAGAAGTACGACGTTCCCCAAGGAACCACAAGATAGGTGAAAAGACCAAAGACATTCTCCAGTTATAAGGATTTGATGTGTGGCCTCCTAGAAGAGGAGCCTACCTATTTTGAAGAAGCCATTCAAAGGAAAGAATGGGCAGATGCCATGACAGAGGAATACCAATCCATAATGAAGAATGAAGTATGGGAAATAGTTCCCAGACCGAAGAATAAAGATGTGGTATCCTCCAAATGGCTCTTCAAAATAAAACATGCTATTGATGGAAGTATTGAGAAGTATAAAGCAAGATTTGTCGCTCGTGGCTTTTCCCAGAAGGAAGGCATTGACTATGAAGAGACATTCGCTCATGTAGCTAGATACACTTTGATCAGGACCATCATAGCTCTTGCAGCTAAGATGAAGTGGAAGCTGCACCAGATGGATGTGAAGACAGCTTTCCTAAACGGTGTCATTGAAGAGGAAGTGTATATAGAGAAACCTCCAGGATTTGAGGTTGAAGACAGGAAATCTCATGTTTTCATATTGAAGAAAGTCTTATACATATTGAAGCAAGCTCCTAGATCTTGGTATGGCCATATAGACAGTTTCTTGATGAGCTTAGGATTTATCAAGAGTAAAGCAGACTCAAATCTCTACTTCAAAATTATGGATAATGAGCCAGTAATCTTACAGCTATATGTGGATGACTTATTCTTAACTGGAGAAGAAAAGCTCATCACTGAATGTAAAAAGAGACTTGCCTTGGAATTTGAAATGAAATACCTTGGCCTAATGCATTACTTCTTAGGTCTTGAGGTATGGCAGAGTCCTAAGAGGATCTTCCTTAACCAAGGGAAGTACACGGTCGAAATCTTAAAGAGATTCGATATGTTGGAATTCAAGCCCATGAATACACCCATGGAAGCGAAGTTGAAGTTGTTGGTCAATATGTCATCAGAATTGATTGATGCCACACTATATAGACAGATTATTGGATCGTTGATGTACCTGACGAACACCAAACCAGACATTTGTTTTGTCGTGAACACCTTGAATCGGTTTCTGGTAGAACCTAGACGTGTTCACCTAGTGGCTACAAAACATGTGATGAGGTACTTCAAAGGTACGATAGATTATGGTCTCAGCTATGATGGAGATCATGATTTCACATTGAGTGGATATACTGATGCAGATTGGGAAAGAAGTGTTTCTGATAGGAAAAGAACTTCAGGATGCTATTTTAGTTTGGGATCAGCTATGATCTCATGGTAGAGTAGGAAGCAATCTAGTATTTCTCTTAGCACAGCAAAAGGAGAATACATTGTTGCATGTTCTGTTAGTTGCGAAGCTATATGGATTTGAAAGTTGTTGACTGGCCTATTTGATTTGGATATGAGAGCAACTGTGATTCAATGTGACAACCAGAGCTGCATAAAGATGACAGAGAATCATGTATTCCATGACAGGTCGAAGCACATAGAGATCTGTTATCACTACATCTATGACATGGTACAAAGAGGAGCCTTGAAGCTCCAATACATTAGCATGGATGAACATGTTGTTGACGTGTTGACCAAGCCTCTATCTTGTGTAAAGTTTGAGTACTTCTGAGATAAGCTTGGCATAGTCCGAAAGGACCTTCCTCGAAAGGGGGAGTAGATATGATTATGTTCCTTGCTTCTGACCTAGCTGTCAGACGCAAAGCAAGATGTGACAATGTTCCTTGCTTCTGACCGAGCTGTCAGACATAAAACAAGATGTGATGATGTTCCTTGCTTATGACCTAGCTGTCAGACGTAAAGCAAGATGAGATGTGTTTCTTGCTTCTGACCAAGTTGTCAAATGTAAAGCAAGATGTTCCTTGCTTCTGACCTAGCTATCAGACGTAAAGCAAGATGAGATGTGTTCCTTGCTTCTGACTGATTTGTCAGACGTAAAGCAAGAAGATATGTTCATTGCTTCTGACCGAGCTGTCAAACGTAAAGCAAGAAGAGATGTTCCTTGCTTCTGACCAAGTTGTTAGATGTAAAGAAAGAAGAGATGATCCTTGCTTCTGACCAAGCTGTCAAACGTAAAGCAAGATGATATGATGAGACTAGTACTGAGCCTTCGGCTAGATAGTTGTGACATAAAGCCAGTCTAGTATCCTGCTTCCAACCTGATGGTTGTGACGTAAAGCAAGACGAGTATCTTGCTTCCAGCTTGAGTGCTATGATGTAAAGCAAGACGATGAGATGAGACTAGTACTGAGCTTTCGGTTATATAGTTGTGATGTAAAGCCAGTCTAGTATCCTGCTTCCAACCTTATGGTTGTGACGTAAAGCAGGACAAGTATCTTGCTTCCAGCTTGAGTGTTGTGACGTAAAGAAAGATGATGAGATGAGACAAGTACTAAGCTTTTGATTTGACAGTTGTAACGTAAAGTCAGTCTTGTATTGTGATGAGCCAGCCTTGTGTTGTGATGATGATGATGTATCAGTTTTTATACTAATACATATTGATGCAGATGATGATGGAATTCCTTTGAGAATGATGATGTTGCTGATGAAGAAAACTTCCGATGATTTATAGATACGCCAGCCAAGATGATATTGATGATGTTGTCATTCCATTTGATGTTGTTGATGATGTTGTCCTCTCTCTCTCGCATGATGTTGTTGAAGAATACCCTTCTTGTTAAGGGCGAGTGTTGAAATATTGTAACTGCAAAGAGTATTCTTATTATTATTTACATATTATTCATAGGATCAATCCCCATTGTGGATTGATCATGTCAGTTATTGTAATAGGACCAAATCCCCTTTTGCGGATTGGTCAACAGACAATTATAATAAGCAGAATAAAAAGGCAGCCCCAACAATTAATAAGAAGACCCAGAAATATAATAAAGGTGGGTTTAACCACCCAGTCGAAGAAGTCGGCCCTACCAAGTGAAGAGACATTTCACACGTGCCAGACTTGTATAAATAAAGGAGGCTAGCACCTCATTTGGATATAACTCACTTTCTCAGTTTGAGAGACAAGTTCTGATCTGTTACCGACAAAGGAGAGAGAGAGTGGCGCACATCTTGGGAGAGGACTTTATGTTTTAGCATAGACATCTCTTGGCATTGTATTGGCTATCTATATTAAGGAAATTTTGTTGGGTTTTCTTCCCCTAGAGGGTTTCCCAGGATAAATGTTGTGTCTCTTGTGATTGTGTATTTCTCAGTGATCTTGGATTATGCTATTGTTATCTAATGAAATGAAAACATCTATAATAATGGATTAAACATTAACATTTCCTTAATTGGGTTATGTTTTCATCTACCCTGCATCCTAGGGTCTCAGAAGAAGTTTCCCCAAGAAATTCTTTGGCAAGAAGGAATGTGGGTGTAGAATTTATGGGGTGAGCATCAAATGCATCCTTGTCCAAACAGTCATCCCCAATATGCAAGAAGAACAAAAGTGTAAAATATCAAAAGGAGGCAAACTTGGTATTAAGGCTTGATATTTTTTAGCCATAGGTTGTGGATATGGCATAAATGACACTAGTGGGTATGGATAGGGGGTGACGCTTCAAAAAATATTATAAAGGAATGGACTGACAACTCCTGGTTGACAACCCTAGGTAAGCCTCCCTCAGTTCGAACCCTCTCTCGAGGCTAGTTATGTTTCAAGTTTAGGACGATGGAAGAGGTGGATTGGGTTTCAAAGAAACCATGGAGCATCAATTTGAATCCAATTATTCTTAAAAAATGCCCCCCCATGTTTTATGCCAACAAAGAGCACATGGATATTTCTCCTTTGTGGGTTAGGATTCCTGACATTCCCATGAAATATTGGAGTAAGAAACGTTTTTCGGAGCTAGGGAACACATTGGGTTCCTTTGTAGATGTGGATATGTCCTTTTTAGAAACATGAGAGATGGTTGTTTCTCGGATCCTGGTCTCCCTGGATATAAGGGAGGGTTTTCTTGAAGAATTGAATCTTATTTCTGGAGACAGATATTTTAAACATAAATTAGACTATGAAGAGGTTCCCTTTCAATGTAGAAAGTGCCATCAATACAGTCATAATGAAAGACAATGCAACCTTCCTTTCCGTGGGACAAAAACTTATCCACGCTCAATCTCAACCAAGAAATGTTCGACGTCTCAAAGATAAGATATTTCATTTCAATCAAGGATGGACAGGGAGGAACTTCACCTTGCTCCAAATCAGGAACCCTCAATAGGAGTACAAAAATCGAGAGATAACTCTCTGGTTTCATTGTCAGCAGTGGGCTACAAATATATTACATGCTTGGACAACCCACAAGAAATGGATATGCAAATGGATTCAGCGTCCCAACTGGTTAAGAATTCAATTCCACACACCACCATCAACTTTTTAATAAATTATTTATCCCTCTTAGTAAAATATTGGGTTGGGTCTATGAAAAATCTTTCCCATTTATCCAAAGAGGTTTTGAAGTCATCTTCCCTAGGGTCAAGCTACTCCCTAGCCCATATTCCTTTGGCCCCCCATTTACCCTCTTCCTCCACTTTGCAAATCACTAAGGACCCCAAATATTCTTTGGACTCGAAAGAGGAGGTTATCTCCTACCAATTATGAAGTTTTTCTATTCCCTTTGCCTCCCTTCTTTCTAAGAATTATGAGGGGCTTCGCCTCAATCCTCCTCTTTACTTAGGGTTTTTCGACCAAGGGATGAAATATTTCTCTTATAAGGCCCACAAAAGGGAACTAGAAGATATTTCATAAGACAATCAATTATCTATTAAAGGGGATCTTAGAGCATCATCTACCCTGGCAGGGGTTCCCCCATGAAAATACTCTTTCTAAATTTTCGGGGAGGGATGAACCCGTCCAAAAAAATCACTATAAAAAGGCTAGTTGAATTAAATCAGCCTAACTTGATATTTCTTTAGGAAGCTATGGCGAGAAGATATAATATTTCTACTCTTCTATGATAAATATTAAAGAATTGGAGCTTCTCTTGTATGGATTCCAGAGGAAGCTTAGGGGGATTTTCCTTGGGATGGAATATTAGATCGATCAAAATTTTAAATTTGTGGCATTTTTATTCCGGGTAGGTGCTGATATTTATTCATCATATCTAGGGATGAATCTTATAGTCTTAAACAATTATGGGCCTTATCAGGATCAAACTTGGTTCTAAGAATCTATTCTAAAAAAATATTTCTTCAATTCTGATGCCCTAATTCTTGGAGGGGATATAAACTTCTCAATGGGTGATGATGAAGTATGGGGTCCAAAGGCGAGGCATAATCCTTTATCATATTTCATTAAGTAGCTACTGGAAAGGAACATGTTAATTAATGTATCCCCAATCAGACTAAATTCCACTTGGATAAATAACCGAGTAGGGGGAGAAAGAATTGCTAAGCGACTAGATCGCTTTATGGTCTCAGAGAATATTCTGGAAATAAATTTACAAATAAGACAATGGGTGAGATCAAGAGGAGAATCATATCATATCCCCATTTTCATGGATGTAGCATTGGGAATAAGGAAGCCAATTGGTCCCTTTAAATTAAACTCGGAATGGCTAAAATATGAGAGATTCATCGAATTTATGAAGGAGTTGTGGGCTCCTTTTGACCCCAGCTCTAGGGATGCGGTTGTAGTCCAATTTGAAACAAATTTAAAAAAGGTAAAATGAGATACAGTCACTTAGGATTATCAAAAGAGAGCCTAAGAGGAGTAGGAATTAGTAGACACATAATCAACTCTTAATGTTATATACGAGTCTGCATATGGAGGTTTTGCAACTCCTAAATCTAAAGAAAACCTCTACCAGCTGGAAAAGAAGAAGAGACAACTTTTAGAGGATAGGTAAATACCTTGGGGACTAAAAATCAAATCTATTTGGATGGAGAAAGGAAATTAAAACACAAAATTCTTTCAAGTGTATGAAAAAGGGAGGAAGTTAGCAAATACTATATGGATCTTGAAAAACAATCAAGGCCGATAGGTCTCTACTTTTGAGGATCTTTCTCATTTGAGGAAAATCTATTTTTAGTCACTTTTCAAAGTAGATAATCAGTTCACAATGGAGAAAATATTTAGGTTGGTTGGATACTTTCCAGGATTTTTCAGTGAAGAAGAAAATAGGAGTCTCGTCGAGGAAGTTACTGAAGATGAGATTAAGGAAGTACTTCACAGTTTTCAAAAGGATAAGAGTCCAGGAGTGGATGGTTGGTCAGTTGAGTTATACTTAGTACTCTATTATTTGAATGGGAATGAAAAATTATCAGTGGTTGAGGAATATATATTGGAAGGGAACATTCATTCTCCTCTCAACACTACTTTCATCGCCCTAATATCAAAATGAGACTCCCCACAATCCTTTGAGGAATTTCAACCAATATCATTATGTAACTGTATATACAAAGTGTTGGAAAAAATTATAGCAATAAGGTTGAAGCCTATCCTCTCAACGTCGATCTCAAGAGAAAAATTTGAGTTTCTGGAGGGTAGACAGATTCATGAAGCAATAGGGGTGGCCCAGGAAGGATTACACAGGATGAAGACCAAAAAATTAAAAGCACCAGTAGTGAATATTAATATATCAAAGGCTTATGACAGAGTAAATTGGATTTTCATTTGACTACTCCTAACCCATTTGGGCTTCAAAGTTCCCTTAATCAACTGGGTCATGAGTTTCGTATCTTCCACCTATTTTATTGTCCTTATCAACATTGTGGCATCCCTTTTTTTTCATGCAGAAAGGAGCCTTAAGCAAGGTTATCCCTTGTCACCCCTTCCATTTATTCTGGTTGTGGAGGGTTTAAGAAGAGCTATAGCCAATGTGAAATCTCATGGAATATTTCATGGTATTCGAATTTCTCATACCCTATCACTATCCCACGTCCTCTTTGCCGATGACGTACTTATTTTTGGCAATGGGTAGTGGGATGATGAAAAAAATATTTCAAATGTTTTGGAACTTTTCAACAGGGAAACAAACATGCAAATCAATGAAAGCAAATCTACTCTCTCGATATGTAATATGGATGCATCAGATACCCTTTTCTATAAATCTCTCTTCCCTTTGAGGTTAGGGATATTGATATAGGTTAAAATATTTTGGGTTTCAACTGAAGACTTTTTTTATTTCAAATTGGACTAGACCTGGTTGATTGCCAAGTTGGAAAAAA
>ML776578.1:116296-143183 GCA_009831015.1 Picea engelmannii | reverse complement strand
TGCTGGTTGAATTTGTCAAAACGTCACTCCTTGGCTAGCTAACCCTAACCTGCAGACAACAAAGTTTATATAGGTGACGTCACATAGTGTAGATCTCTTGCTTATGCTTGCAACGTTGTGATTTCTCTCACCTATCTTGATTGGCATTGAGTTGTTGATTGCACCTGTAAGCTGATTTGATAAAACGTTGAGCTCTTTGTCTTCATTTTTGACCTTTGATTAAGGCTGACGTCATACCTATTGCAGCAACAATATATAGGTGACGCAGCAACATTATATATGAGCCAAATTTGAATTATTTATTGCATTGATATATGATACAAGGATTTACATTTAAACATTGAATGCTCTTATGCTTTATTGAAGAAGTGATATTAATCCTTTGTCTTTATTTAGCCATCATTGACTTCGTCAATAATAGCATTGATCATTTTCTCATATATGTATTGGAAGATAGTCATTGATTTTATGAAGTACTAACCCACTGCAAGTACATGTTCTAGTTTTCTTTGTCTTGTCTCGCAAACAGGTGCATCATCAGTGGATCTTTCTCCTTGACTATCTCATACTTGGTTGCAATCTGTGAAAGGGAACCTGTTGTCTTGATCCATTATCCTTAGCCCTTCCTGAACTCAGATTGCATAGGGACGTCTCCCTTGGACTAGCCTTCCTAAATAGAAAGAGCCCCCCATCGAGGTGACAGTGGGTGGGAAAGCTCCTGTTACGCCGGTTTTAAGCCTTGACTCAAGCCACTTAAACCCTTCCTACAAACCGTGCGATAACAGGACCTAGAAAAGGTGAAGGCCTTGATGGATTGGCCAATGTCAAGGAATGAACATGAGGTGAGAAGCTTCATGGGGCTATATGGTTATTATGGAAGTTTTATGGAAGGATTCTTGAAGATATAAAAACCCATCACCACCTTGTAGGGCAAGGGAGTAAGGTATGAGTGGACAAATGAATGCAAAATTCTATTCATCAAACTTAAGAGATTACTAAGCAGTGCATCAATTCTAAGAGTGTCGGATATGGAAAAATAATTCACAGTCTGCACGGATGCCTCGAAGCAAGGGTTTGGGGTCATGCTAATGCAAGATGGGGGAGTGATAGTGTATGTGTCAAGAAATTTAAAGCAACATGAGGATATTTATGATACTCATGATTTAGAGTTGGAAGTTGTAATACTAACTCTGAAGCTTTGTAGGCACTATCTAGTGGGGAGAAGATTTGAGCTCAAAATGGACCACAAGAGCTTAAATCATCTCTTCAATCAAATGGATCTCAATCCTAGGTAGAGTCCATGAAGTGAGTTTATGATTGAGTATGATTTTGGAATTTCGTACATCAAAGAAAAGGAGAATGTGATCACATATTCCCTAAGCAGAAGGCCACATATATTCTCCTTGGTTCCCTTAAAGGTTAATCTGAGAGACCAGGTGTTGGGGAAACTTCTTGGAGACAGTTGGTATTTCAAGGTTACTTCATCTCTCCAGGGCGAGAGTCATTTAGAATCAAAGTTTGAAGGATATATCCTTGAAGAAAATGGATTGTTGAGATACTAGGGAAGGATGTACATCCTTGAGGGTAGGGATATTCAAATAATCATACTCAAGGAATACCATAGAGCACTTTACTGTGAGCATACGGGTGTGAATAAAATGTATGTAAACATGAAGAATATTTTATTCTAGGTGGGCATGAAGCCTGATGTATTCCATTTCGTTGCTAAGTGTCTTGAGTGCCAACAAGTAATGGATGATCACCAACACCCGATAGGTCTCCTACAATTGCATGATATTCCTATGTCCAATTGGGAAGTTATTTCCATGGATTTTGTTGTGAGATTTCTACTCACATCATAGAGGCATAATTCCATTCTTGTTATAGTTGATAAGTTGACCAAGAGAACACATTTTATTCCAGTCAAAGACACTTATGATGTCACTGATGTGACACACATTTTTATAAGTGAAGTCATTTGTCTGCATGGGTTACCAAGGAAGATAATTTCAGATAGGGACTCTCAATTCGCATCTAGGTTATGGAAAAGTTTGATGTTAGCACTGGGGACTCAATTGAACTTAAGAACAATATATCATCCTGAAACAGATGGGAAAAGTGAAAGAGTAAATTAGGTTATGGAAGAAATGATTAGAATGTATGTTATTTATAATCAAACCCATTGGGAGAAGTACTTACCTTTGGTAGAGTTCGCCTACAATAACAGTTTTCACAACTCAATCAGAATGTCTCCCTATCAAGCTCTGTATGTAAGGCCATGTAGGGCACCATCGAGTTGGGAAAGGTTAGAAGTCTGAGTGATAGTAGGGATAGAATTAATTCAAGAGATGGAGGAGCAAGTGATTCAGATTAGAAAACTATTAAAGGAGGCACGGGATAGATAGAAAATGTATGTTGATGCACATAGGACTCACTAAAGTTATAAAGTGGGAGATTAGGTTTTCATTCATATCAGGCCTAATAAGAGTACCATTCGGTTTGGGGAAGGGACAAATGTGTCGCCTCAGTTTATAAGGCTATTTAAAATTTGAGAGCGAATAATGTCATCCCACTTGCATAAAAATCATGATGTTTTTTTATGCAGACCCTTGACCCTCTGGCCGTGATCTGCACAGGATCGTTCTAAATTCTACTCGAGATGAAGTGGCTGCCTCGGATCCCTATTGGAACCTCATGAATCCAATCCACAGGTCCTTCATGAAAACCCACCCTGAACAACTTAACACCAGGCGCGAGCCTTACGTCTCCATGCGACCACAACTGGGCCTTAGCGCAAGTGCCTTTTGCAACTCGAGAGTTCGTGAGTCGATGACCCTCGAATCCTCTTTCTCCAAACCTCTGATACCCAAGATGCAATACAGGTATGGATCCTTCCTTGCTAGCACCTCTATAAGCGACCGCTGGCTAGGGCCTACTCTAGCACCCCTCACAACTCGCAACTTCGCGAGTTGGAGTGTTGAGCCCTCGTGCTCCTCCTTTGCGAAACCCCAAAGAACGATAAGTCAATGATGGGTTGACCCCTTCCAAGGTGATGCATGTATGCCACCTGTTTCCTACTTTCATCTTTTCTGTACGCTCTATGTGTGCGCCACCTGTCAACCAGGTGATCCCCACCTAACAGACGTGACACATGTTTGCATGAGCCCTCGGTGCTCAGCACTTTGCGACTTTAGCAATCAAGGTGCAACTCCTTCACCCTCTGAAACCTCGATACATGATGTAGCAAGGCGTAAAATATCACGGCTCTCCTTTCTCCTCAATCGATGCTTTAGGTCGAAACACAATTTCATGATTCGGGTATTGCGAGCTGGGAAGAAGAGTTCTTTGGATACCCAAGATGCGATACGGGTATGGTTCCTTCCTCGCTAGTGCCTCTACAAGCGACCATCGGCTAGGGCCTAACTCTAGCACCCCTCGCAACTCCCAACTTCGTGAAGTTGTGAGTTGCGAGGGGTGTTAGAGTAGGCCCTAGCCGATGGTCACTTGTAGAGGCGCTAGAGAGGAAGGAGCCATACCCGTATCGCATCTCGGGTATCGGAGGTTTGGAGAAAGAGGAGTCGAGGGTCATCTACTCACGAACTCTCGAGTTGCAAAAGGTTCTTAGGCTAAGGCCTAGTTGTGGTCGTATGGAGATGTAACGCTCGCACCTGATGTTAAGTTGTGTAGGGCAGGTTTTCATGAAGGACCTGTGAATCGGATTCATGAGGTTCCAATAGGGATCTGAGGGAATTGCTTCGGCTCAAGGATAATTTAGAATGATCCTGTGCGGATCACGGCCAGATGGTCGGGGGTCTGCATCATTTTTCATGTATCTGTACTACAAAATTATGTTGCTAATGAATCTCAAAAAATAAATTGGAAGGAATCGCACGTCTTGGGCGCAGGAACCATCATGGTCAAACCATTACTCATATTGCATCATAGGGTCCAACAAGTCAAGAGTCGTTTGGTAGACCAAGTTAAGGTCCAATGGACAAGTATAGCCCATGATATGCTACTTGGGAGGATGAAGAAACCTTACGACGAGATCATCCCTCACTTTTTTTACCACAACCTTGGGTCTATGTTTTCTGAAGGGTGGGTGTATGTAATGCCACATTTTGACTTAGACAACTAGAATTACTTATGGCCCAGTCGTATCTTTATTTTCTTATTATCTGTGGAACACTCTTAACTTGACACTTTAAATTGTGGAGATATGGACCTATGTGAATGTAAATACTATGAATGTTTATCGTTATGTGATTTATGATGGATATTATGTGACCTATCTCTAGCTTGAAGATTTGAATTTGAAGGATATTGGTACATGGATATCAANGACACTTTAAATTGTGGAGATATGGACCTATGTGAATGTAAATACTATGAATGTTTATCGTTATGTGATTTATGATGGATATTATGTGACCTATCTCTAGCTTGAAGATTTGAATTTGAAGGATATTGGTACATGGATATCAAGTTAATGATATTGGTTAATGCAATTACATGTTAATAGCGTATGGATATGAATGTGTATGTGTTATAACTAACTTGTAGATTAATGGTCTATGAAATAGTCAAAGGATGATGATAATAAATAGTTGATGTCATGAAAATCGACTGAGGAATCGTATGGTATGGATATTGTATGTTAAATTGTGTTGGCTCAAATTTATTTCTATGATATGTGGGCAAGCGTAGTTTTTTTTTTTTTTTTCCAGGCAGGAAACTAAATTTATGATGAAAAAATTCCCAGCAACATAATGTCATTATATGTTCCATGAAAGGGTGTTGATCCTAGTTCTATTAGGAGGGGTTTAGGCATTCCCATTGGGTATCCTCCAAACTTGGAGTAATGGTACCTAACAATGTTAGATCACACTCCCCTAGACGTGTGATGATGATTTACAGTTGTTTGCCAGGGAAGCTTGGTCAATGTAGTTGACACTTTCACATATAGGTTCTATATGGAGTTAGGTCAATATAGTTGACGCTCCAGGATAGTTCGACAGAGGAAGGATAGGGATGGAATATGGAAGTAGGTTAGGGAGGCAAGATGTTAGAAGTAGTTGAGAGTGTGAGGAGCTTTAATATTATAGCATAAGTGTTTGATTTTCTCTTATTCTTAAAATTTGTTGTGAAATATTGATCATCATATCGCTTTTGGGATTTCTCTTTTGTGTTAATCCTTGATTCTTCTTGTGCACATCAAATCCAAAGTTCTTCAAATGTGGGATACTCCTTTCTTGTGTTCATTCTTGCGTAAAATGCATCCCATGTCTTGGGAAGACCATTGAGTACTATATTCACCAGTTCCTACTCTGAAATAATTTCTTCAATAGCTTGTAGTTGATCTATTAATTGAGATATTCTCACAAGGTATGATGTTATGATGTCATCATCATTCATTTTCATGTCACAGAACTCATTCCTCAGACACATTACTTGTCCAATGTTTCTGACTGAGAAGAGGTTAGTTAGGGCATTGTCCATATTCTTAGATGAGTCAAGATGAGAGATATAGGGTATCAAGTGGTGTTTTACAGAGTCCACTATGATACTCATGGTATTGGTGTCACTATCCTTGAACTTCTCCATAATTGCAATGTTCTGAGGTTTTTTTCTCTTTTCCTTATTCAAACTATGGTTCCACGATATTTCCTTTCATGATATCCAACACTTTATTCTTGGAAAGGATGAGGTCAATCCTTGTCTTCCATATTCTAAAGTTAGAATCCCCTTCTAACCTGTTTTCTAACTTCATAGAGTAACTCATGATTTCTTTGACTTTGACCAAAAACTCAAACTTGACGTCTTAGCTTGCTGAGAGTACAAGGAGGTGCGCTAGGTTAGGGTGCACTAGGCTATCCATAAATTAGGTCAATATATTCACTTAAGGTGCCTCAACAAGAGGGTTAGGGTTTCATCGTTGTAGCAAAAACTTTGACTGCAACTTCAACTGTAACTAAGTAAATCCTCCCAATATATATTCCAACGGTTAGACTGTCTGAAGATAGTGTGGGCCCATAACCTATTATAAATAATAGGTGTGCTCGTTTAGCCATAGACAATATAGAAATATTATCACCCAACCATAGGTCGAAGCCACCCTCGAGCACCTTAACCTTGACAGTGAATAATTCTGGAAGCAAATCCTAGGCCTAATAGCCAATAAAGGTAGCATATCACTCTATAGAGTTAGCATACCAAGAAGAAAGTCCAAACCATAACCAAGAGAGAGTCCAAGACGGAAAACAAAAATACAAGTTGCAGTAGTTGTAGCTGCAACTACTCTCTAGACTTGCGCACAACTAAATTTTGGCAGTTGCGAGCTGTGTTTGTCCAAATGAGCTCTAGCATCTTATATTTATACTTCTCCTCCTTAGATTTCTTGGCCGACTTCTCATTCTAGAGGATAAAAACTCAATATTAAATATTTCCTTTAGTCGACTTGTCTTCTATGGTTATGTCCAATGCTTTAGGGTTTCTTCTTGCTTCCTGGAATATTCTATTCTTGTCAAGGTTACACGTGGAGTTTAATACCTCCCACAACTACAATAATATGAACACACCTTACTCTAGACATCGTTTCTTGGGATATTTTTGAAGAAAGGTTACGGAGAAAGTGTTTTCCTGCTTACTATGAGGAACAACATGTAGGAGCGTTTCATTCTCTAATTTAGGGAAACCGAACTGTGGAAGAGTATGAAATCAGGTTCATGGAGTTAGTCAAGTACGTCTCATACATGGATATCGATTAGTGACATGCAGATCATTTTGTGTAGGGATTAAATCCTAAGATAAGTGCCATGACGTAGATGTGGAAACCATCGTCAATGGCCGAAGCAGTTGAAAGTGATCATTACACAGAAGATCATATGTGCTTAAACGAAGATATGAGATCAACTATTCCACAACAACATGGATTTGTGGGGAAGGTCCCTAGGACCTTCAACAGGGGAGGAAGCTCTAGGACACCTCCTTATGGAAATAGAGATGCACCTAGAGAAGTTTTAATATGTATTTCAATGGTAGTGAGTGCAACATCCCACTCATCACTAGTGACACAGGAAATTCCACGACCTTCTCAGACAAAATTTAGTAGGGGTAGGGGTTCCAGGGGAAGGAACTCATTTTAGAGACCTTCACGGGGAAGTGTGTAGTTTCCACCCAATGTTACTTGTTGGGGGTGCGGAGTACCTCATTACCAATGTTATTGCCCAAAGTCACAAACAATCTATGTGCATAGAGATGGAAAGGCCTCAATGGAAAGGGAAACTAGTAGACACCATATTTATGCATCAACTAATAACCACCAAGCAAAACATCGATACATCATGGTGGAGTCATCATGTATGCTAAATCATGTCAATGTTAAAATTTTGTTTGATTTTGGTGCTATATATAGTTTCATTTCACCATGTTCATTAGACAAGTGTGGGTCAACAACCTACAAGCACAATGAATTTAAACAAGTTGAGATGGTTTTAGGGGAAAAACAAGCGGTAGGAACTAGCATCGATAATTGTCTTGTAGACCTGGGAGTGTGTACTACTAGGTTGAATATGTACATCATTGCCTGAGGGGTGTATTATCTAATCATTGGGATGGACTAGTTAGAAGCTCATCGAGATATGTTAGATTGTTTCACAAAGAGGGTGTTTTTTGTAGATGATGAAGGAAGGTCGATAGAGATCCATGGTATACAAAGGAAGGTGTCTCTATGAGTTATATCAACAACGAAGGTTAAATTTTGAATGAGGTAAGGTTTTCGATTATATGTAATGAAAGAAATCAATGAAGGGAAGGGACCCTCTAGAGATAAATATCCAATTTTGTCGAAATTTAAGGATGTTTTTCTGAAATATTTGCTAGGGTTGCCTCCTAAGAGGGAGCTTGATTTTACCATCAAGTTAAAACTTGGTGCAGAGCCAATTCCAAAGACACTGTATAGGATAATAGTTCTAGAATTTTGTGAGTTGTAGATGCAGTTGAAGGACCTAATTGACTTAGGGCTGATAAGGCCCAATGTTTCACCTTAGGGTGCACCAATGATATTTTTCAAGAAGAAGGATGGTTCCTTGAAACTATGTATAGATTATAGGGATGTGAATCATGCTATAGTGAAGAATAGGTACCTAATACCACAGATTGATGATCTCTTTGATCAGATGAAAGGGGAAACAGTTTTCTCAAAAACTGATCTGTGATTAAGATATCACCAGCTAAGGATTAAAGAAAGCGATATTCCTAAAACTACCTTTCGAACTCTGTTTGGACATTATGAGTTCATTGTAGTGCCTTTTGGTTTGAACAATGCACCAATGGTATTCATGAGCCTCATGAATGGTGTATTTCGAAAGTACTTAGACCACTTTGTACATGTATTTCTAGATGATATCCTCATCTATTCCAAGAACGAAAGAGAACATAATGAACACTTGAAAGTGGTGTTTTCATGCCTTAGAGAGAACAATTTGTATGGAAACTTGTCGAAGTGCTCTTTCTTCCAAAAAGAGATTCACTATCTCAGTCATATCATTTTCGGAGAAGGAATTTATGTGGACCTAGAAAAGGTGAAGGCCTTGATGGATTGGCCAATGTCAAGGAATGAACATGAGGTGAGAAGCTTCATGGGGCTATATGGTTATTATGGAAGTTTTATGGAAGGATTCTTGAATATATAAAGACCCATCACCACCTTGTAGCACAAGGGAGTAAGGTATGAGTGGACAAATGAATGCAAAATTCTATTCATCAAACTTAAGAGATTACTAAGCAGTGCATCAATTCTAAGAGTGTCGGATATGGAAAAATAATTCACAGTCTGCACGGATGCCTCGAAGAAAGGGTTGGGGATCATGCTAATGCAAGATGGGGGAGTGATAGTGTATGTTTCAAGAAATTTAAAGAAACATGAGGAGATTTATGATACTCATGATTTAGAGTTGGAAGTTGTAATACTAACTCTGAAGCTTTGTAGGCACTATCTAGTGGGGAGAATATTTGAGCTCAAAATGGACCACAAGATCTTAAATCATCTCTTCAATCAAATGGATCTCAATCCTAGCCAGAGTCCATGAAGTGAGTTTATGATTGAGTATGATATTGGAATTTCGTACATCAAGGGAACGGAGAATGTGATCGCAGATTCCCTAAGCAGAAGGCCACATATATTCTCCTTGGTTCCCTTAAAGGTTAATCTGAGAGACTAGGTGTTGGGGAAACTTCTTGGAGACAGTTGGTATTTCAAGGTTACTTCATCTCTCCAGGGGGAGAGTCAATTATAATCAATTTTGAAGGATATATCCTTGAAGAAAATGGATTGTTGAGATACTAGGGAAGGATGTACATCCTTGAGGGTGGGGATATTCAAATAATCATACTCAAGGAATCCCATAGAGCACTTTACTGTGAGCATACGGGTGTGAATAAAATGTATGTAAACATGAAGAATATTTTATTCTAGGTGGGCATGAAGCCTGATGTATTCCATTTGGTTGCTAAGTGTCTTGAGTGCCAACAAGTAAAGGATGATCACCAACACCCGATAGGTCTCCTACAATTGCATGATATTCCTATGTCCAATTGGGAAGTTATTTCCATGGATTTTGTTGTGAGATTTCTACTCACATCATAGAGGCATAATTCCATTCTTGTTATAGTTGATAAGTTGACCAAGAGCACACATTTTATTCCAGTCAAAGACACTTATGATGTCACTGATGTGACACACATTTTTATAAGTGAGGTCATTTGTCTGCATGGGTTACCAAGGAAGATAATTTCAGATAGGGACTCTCAATTCACATCTAGGTTTTGGACAAGTTTGATGTTAGCACTGGGGACTCAATTGAACTTAAGAACAATATATCATCCTGAAACAGATGGGAAAACTGAAAGAGTAAATTAGGTTATGGAAGACATGATTAGAATGTATGTTATTTATAATCAAACCCATTGGGAGAAGTACTTACCTTTGGTAGAGTTCGCCTACAATAACAGCTTTCACAACTCAATCAGAATGTCTCCCTATCAAGATCTGTATGTAAGGCCATGTAGGGCACCATTGAGTTGGGAAAGGTTAGAAGTCCAAGTGATAGTAGGGATAGAATTAATTCAAGAGATGGAGGAGCAAGTGATTCAGATTAGAAAACTATTAAAGGAGGCACAGGATAGATAGAAAATTTATGTTGATGCACATAGGACTCACTAAAGTTATAAAGTGGGAGATTAGGTTTTCGTTCGTATCAGGCCTAATAAGAGTACGATTCGGTTTGGGGAAGGGACAAATGTGTCGCATCAGTTTATAAGGCTATTTAAAATTCGAGAGCGAATAATGTCATCCCACTTGCATAAAAATCATGATGTTTTTTTATGCAGACCCTCGACCCTCTAGCTGTGATCCGCACAGGATCATTCTAAATTCTACTTGAGATGAAGCGGCTCCCTCGGATCCCTATTGGAACCTCACGAATGCAATCCAGAGTTCCTTCATGAAAACCCGCCCTGAACAAATTAACACCAGGCGCGAGCCTTACGTCTCCATGCGACCACAACTGGGCCTTAGCACAAGCACCTTTTGCAACTCGAGAGTTCGTGAGTCGATGACCCTCGACTCCTCTTTCTCCAAACCTCCGATACCCAAGATGCGATACAGGTATGGATCCTTCCTTGCTAGCACCTCTATAAGCAACCACTGGCTAGGGCCTACTCTAGCACCCCTCACAACTCGCAACTTCGCGAGTTGGAGTGTTGAACCCTCGTGCTCCTCCTTTGCGAAACCCCGAAGCACGATAAGTCGATGATGGGTTGACCCCTTCCAAGGTGACGCGTGTATGCCACTTGTTGCCTACTTTCATCTTTTCTGTACGCTCTATGTGTGCACCACCTGTCAACCATGCGGTCCCCACCTAACAAACGTGACACATGTTTGCATGAGCCTTTGGTGCTCGGCACTTTGCGACTTTAGCGATCAAGGTGCAACTCCTTCACCCTCCAAAACCTCGCTACATGATGTAGCAAGGCGTCAAATCTCACATCTCTCCTTTCTCCTCAATTGATGGTTTAGGTTGAATCACAATTTCATGATTCGGGTATTGCGAGCTGGGAAGCAGAGTTATTTAGATACCCAAGATGTGATACGGGTATGGTTCCTTCCTCGATAGCGCCTCTACAAGCGACCGTCATCTAGGCCCTAGCTCTAGCACCCCTCGCAACTCCAAACTTCGCGAAGTTGTGAGTTGCGAGGGGTGTTAGAGTAGGCCCTAGCTGACAGTCACTTGTAGAGGCGCTAGAGAGGAAGGAGCCATACCCGTATCGCATCTCAGGTATCGGAGGTTTGGAGAAAGAGGAGTCGAGGGTAATCTACTCACGAACTCTCGAGTTGCAAAAGGCGCTTGGGCTAAGGCCTAGTTGTGGTCGTATGGAGATGTAAGGCTCGCACCTGGTGTTAAGTTGTGCAGGGCAGGTTTTCATGAAGGACCTGTGAATCGGATTCATGAGGTTCCAGTAGGGATCTGAGGGAATTGCTTCGGCTCAAGGATAATTTAGAACGATCCTGTGCGGATCACAGCCAGAGGGTCGGGGGTCTGCATCATTTTTCATGTATCTGTACTACAAAATTATGTTGCTAACGAATATCACAAAATAAATTTAA
Source organism: Picea engelmannii (assembly GCA_009831015.1). Classification (NCBI taxonomy): domain Eukaryota; kingdom Viridiplantae; phylum Streptophyta; class Pinopsida; order Pinales; family Pinaceae; genus Picea; species Picea engelmannii. Next base: position 131,518 of record ML776578.1, on the reverse strand, counting down.
AGGAATCGCACGTCTTGGGCGCAGGAACCATCATGGTCAAACCATTACTCATATTGCATCATAGGGTCCAACAAATCAAGAGTCGTTTGGTAGACCAAGTTAAGGTCCAATGGACAAGTATAGCCCATGATATGCTACTTGGGAGGATCAAGAAACCTTACGACGATATCATCCCTCACTTTTTTTACCACAACCTTGGGTCTATGTTTTCTAAAGGGTGGGTGTATGTAATGCCACATTTTGACTTAGACAACTAGAATTACTTATGGCCCAGTCGTATCTTTATTTTCTTATTATCTGTGGAACACTCTTAACTTGACACTTTAAATTGTGGAGATATGGACCTATGTGAATGTAAATACTATGAATGTTTATCGTTATGTGATTTATGATGGATATTATGTGACCTATCTCTAGCTTGAAGATTTGAATTTGAAGGATATTGGTACATGGATATCAAGTTAATGATATTGGTTAATGCAATTACATGTTAATAGCGTATGGATATGAATGTGTATGTGTTATAACTAACTTGTAGATTAATGGGCTATGAAATAGTCAAAGGATGATGATAATAAATAGTTGATGTCATGAAAATCGACTGAGGAATCGTATGGTATGGATATTGTATGTTAAATTGTGTTGGTTCAAATTTATTGCTATGATATGTGGGCAAGCATAGTTTTTTTTTTTTTTTCCAGGCAGGAAACTAAATTTATGATGAAAAAATTCCCAGCAACACAATGTCATTATATGTTCCATGAAAGGGTGTTGATCCTAGTTCTATTAGGAGGGTTTTAGGCATTCCCATTGGGCATCCTCCAAACCTGGAGTAATGGTACCTAACAATGTTAGATCACACTCCCCTAGACGTGTGATGATGATTTCCAGTTGTCTGCCAGGGAAGCTTGGTCAATGTAGTTGACACTTTCACATATAGGTTCTATATGGAGTTAGGTCAATATAGTTGATGCTCCAGGATAGTCCGACAAAGGAAGGATAGGGATGGAATATGGAAGTAGGTTAGGGAGGCAAGATGTTAGAAGTAGTTGAGAGTGTGAGGAGATTTAATATTATAGCATAAGTGTTTGATTTTCTCTTGTTCCTTTAAATAATAATAATAATGATGATGATGACGATGATGATGATGATGATGATGATGCTTAATTGAATTACAATTATCTAGGTAAATGTTGTTTTGTGCTAAATTATTATAATTGAAGGATTATGCTAATATTGTAAATGGTTGGTTTATTCATTATGAAGTTAATTGCATCGTTTATTGGGTTGGAAGCATACATGAATGACATTATATGTGTTAGTTATTTCCATTAGTACACACATGTGTTTTGTATGTGCTAGCTATGCATACATACCTTGTGCTTGTACACTAGTATTTATTAGTGTTTTAAATTAATGATGTTGCTTATCTGATTTGGATGTATGAATAATGTTATTTATTGTAAATTACTATAACTTCAAGACTTTTTTTTTTGAAGGGTGGGTGTATGTAACACACTAATTAGATTAATTAATGATTATAATTAAGTAAGGTAATTTAATTCATTAATGTATTAAATTTAATTAAATAGTTAAATCATTAATTTATCTAAGTCAATTAGATATTTAACTAATTAGATTTTATCATTATTTAATTAAAGGATTAAATAATGAAACAATAAAGGAAATGAGTATTTTATTGTATTAAGGGTATATATGGAATTTATGAGGAAAGGATAAGGGTAGATAGAGAATTTATTGTGGAAGGAGTTGGTGGATGGGGGGAAGGAAGGGGGAGTTGGTCATTTAGAGGGGATTCGAGGGAGAAGGGGACGAAAATCTTGGAGAAGGAAAATTGTTGGGAAATTTTGGTTTGCATACGAGTTGGTTGGTTGTTGGGATTTTGGGCTCAGGGGCAAGTAAATCTGATTTCTTGGAGCTAGGGAATTGACAAGGCTCTATTCCTAGTTGGTTGGGAGGAATAGATTATGTTTCAGACAGTTTCAAGAAGACAAAGTAGACAACAATTAATAAGACAAACTTATACTTCAAGAGGTGTTTGTTTTGCTAATTTACTATTTTACTGTAAATGAAAGTTAGAGATATATGACTACATGAATTGTGTAAATTGATTGAAATTTTGAGATTTAATTGTTAAATTGCTAGAACATAAACATAAACTAGGATTTCATGCAAACAAATTGCCAATTAGATTACAAACTCATAGTTTAATTATGAATCCCTAAGCAATAGATTTACAATTATAATATGGTAAGTGGGGAGGGTGATGTCCAACATCACCCCCTCCCCTCTTACAATTGTTTTATAATATCAATTGTAAGAGGGGAGGGGGTGATGCCCAACATCTCCCTCCCGCCTCACACTATAATTTATTTTTTTTATTTTTTTTAAATTTTTTTAAATTTGACAGTCAAAAAAATAAATTTAAAATTTTTTATTTTTATTTTTATTTTAAAGTTTGATTTTTTGTCTTTATTTTTATTTTGATTATTTTAATTTGATGTATTTATTTTTATTTTTTTTTTAAGTTTCTTTTTTATATTAATGCATGTCTTTTATTAATTTGGGTTTTCAAAATTTCATTTTTAAATGACTTAAGCTCTTATATTTAATGCTTTATGTTTTTTTGGTTTGATTTTTCTTTATGTTTTTTTTGTTTTGATTTTTAAACATTTTTTTTTTAAATTGGGCTCTTTTTTTAAAAAGATGTGTTTTTTTTATTTAAAAAATGTATTAATTATTTAAAAAAATGTAATTTTCATTAAACAAGGTAAATTTTCATTTTTAAAAATGGGTTTTTTCATTAAAAACTATGTTTTTATAGAAAAATGTGTTTTTTTTTTTTATTGTTTCTTGTTTTTTTTTTTCTTTAAAAAAATAAAATAGAAAAATGTGTTTTTTTTCTTTAAAGAAAAAAATGAAACATGTATGTGGAGTTTTTTTTTCAATTTATTTTTTTAATGTAAATTTAAAAAATAAAATAAAATTGATTAATAAATAAAATATCACTTTAAGTCACAGTTTTAACTCCAAAAATAAGAATGGTGCTACTGATAGCATCACTTTTTGATTTGAGGGTCAATTTTCTGCAATGCAATTTTCATGGTATTGGTTGTCAAGGCAATAATTTCAAGCAAGTCGTAATTTTAACCATCGTGCAAAAAATAGGTGCTATCGGTAGCATCATTTTTTGAAATCGGGGTAAAAAATGTGACCTCTAAAAAATGAGAACTCTAGAGAGTTCTCATTAAGTTGGTAACTTTGTTAGAAATATACATCAATTATGATATATGGATACCTTTGAAACTACCCACTCTATGGGCTTCTCCCAGTGCTCGTCTAAGACCTTCAACAACCAATAGGAACAATTATGGAGATAGGGGGTACCCCTACCTCAAGCCTCTCTCATCATGGAAAAATGGGGAGGGAGCTCCATTAATTAACACCACAAAAGACACAGTTGGTGTCATTTCATCGTCGACGTTTCGAATCCAAATCAAGATTCATCATCAGGATGATGAATCCTGATTCAGATTCGAAACGTTGACGACGAAATGACACCAACTGTGGACTATCCGAACAACACATGCGAAACTCCTCACCACAGAAACTTAAACACAAAAGACACTGACATGATACAACTCATCACCCAATTTATGAAAGCTACTTCGAACCCTAGGTGAGTTAGAAGTAGCCAGATATAAATCCAATTTACCCTATCATAGGATTTCAAGAAATCAATTTTGACCTCCACTCCTTTGATATTCCTTGTCCAGATATTGTGTAAGCCTTCTTGGAATACACCAATTGCTTCATGAATTTTTCGACCTGCTAAAAATATGAATTGCTCATATGAGATAGGTTTTGAAAGAATCACATTTAATCTCCTAGCTATCACCTTTTCCACCACCTTATAAATACCATTGCATAAATAAATCGACCTAAAATAGTCGAAGGATTGTGGGAAATCAGTCTTGGGGATTAGAGCAATGAAAGTTGAGTTGAAGGGAGCATGCATGTTCCAGGAAGTTCAATACTCTTCTACAACTCTCAAGAGGTCCATCCCCATAATCTTGAACATTCTAAGAAAGAATTCAACATGCCATCCATCTAGCCCAAGACTCTTATCTTTTTGGAAATCATGGAGGATTTCTAAAAGCTCATCTTCAGACACTTCCACCATCAATGTTATGTTGACTTCTTTATTTACAAAACTAGGGAAGAATTGGTCATTTCAAACTATATTCGCAATGGATGTGCCTTCCTGCGCCTTAAATAGAGTATGGAAATGATCTTGGAAATGGGTTTGTTATCTGAGCGTAGCAACTCTAACATCATATAATTAGATATAGAAAAAAAACACACAATAAAATACATATATACATATATAATCAATGAAGAACATAGATATGATCAAGATAATAACCTCTCCCATGAAACTATAATGTCTAGTGGCCTTCATCGACCCATACCAAGTCTGTTCGTAGATTGAACATCTGTGAGGGTTAGATGAAATAGGTCCATGTTTCCTCTCTTGGATGGCTTCGTGGAAATTCCTGAAGGCCCAACCCCTCTCCCAACATCATTTGAAGGTCCCTCATAGTGGGATAATTCCATAAATGTGTTGTGCTACATCAGGAAATGGGTCATGGTGGATATCGATGTCTAGATCTAGCTGACGTTTTCTACTATGGGAGGATGTTGGGTAGGGGGTTAGGCCTCTTCCTAAGAGGACAAGGACCTAGTAATGGGTCACGCCTAGCATTGTATCTATCATGCACAAACCCATAACCCACCCCTTTAAATTCACCAATGTCAAAGTAGTTGACATGATGACTTAAACAAAACTCTGCCCACAATTTTCTAAGGAAATACAGATATACCTCCCTATTATTGTAGGGAGATTTGTTAAATACCATAAACCACATATCCATCCAATTGTCTAAAAATGGTTGGAATGTGCACTAGTCCATACAAATGTGTCTCTTTGTGACTAGTGGTTGTAATCTAGTACTAGGGTCAATAAACAATGTCATCAAATCTTGTTTTGAAAAGTTGAGGTCTCTAACTTCGTTTTTATCTATATCTATTCTATAATATTTATACATTATATCCTTATAATAAAAAATGTGAGTTAATTGGCATTGGGAATTTACATGGAATATACAGTGGTGTCTAGGCAATTAGCTAGTGACAATTGTGAGGGCTCTCTAGTATTTTGTAAGTCTTGTATAAGGGTTCTCAAAGATCTCAACCCTGCATCAATTTCCATGTTTATATTTTCTAGTTGTGTGTTGGGGTTTAGTGTGTCTTCTTTTGGTGATGTTGGGTTTGGGTTCTCTCTAGGCTCCATATTAATTAAATGTGTTGTAATTTAATAAGGGAAAATTAATCAATTAATTATTTTTTATCATTTAAACAAATTATGAAATAAATAAATAAAAATCAAATTCCATCAAAATACTTACTTGGAATCAAGAAGACCACGTCAATACATTTTTGTAGTGTTTTTTCAATCTCTTCCCAATTTGATCAACATCTTTCAAAACATGTGGTGTACTCTATTGGTGAAACACATTGGTTGTGGGTGTTAAAAATAATTTTTTCCACAGGAAGGCTTGTGTGTTCCTGGAGAACATGCACATTCTTAACAACGCCAACATGGTGAACTTATCAAATCATTTGGTGATGAAACTATATTTGTAAAAAAAAAATTATCATTTATCTTAGGTTATAACAATTGATTTCTTGTTACTACCTTTAAAATTTTGCAAGAACACTCTTCCATTAGTGTCACATGTGCATCATTGACAAAAATTAACAAAAAAAATATTGTAATAGAATATTTAGAGAAAAAAAATCCATATCAATTAAAGGGAACTAATAAAAAAAAATGGCAATGGAAAATATCTTTAGAAATATATGGAAAAAAATATACACACTAATATACAACATGATATGCTACCTACATGTTGAAAGAAGTGAAAAAAATAATAGAAGTAAATTATTAGAAACATATTCTTTTCCTACATAAATTTACATGACTTCAATCGAAAATTCATGGTTTTCCCAAGAGTAGTTATTGTTAACTAATCATCCATATGTAACAAATATTCCCAAAAATTTGGGATGCATAATCATTGATTTGGCTAAAATATTAAGAAAAACTATTATATGTCCATGGAAAATGTTTATATTTAGGCGAAAAATACAATTTTATGCATAACTATAATCATAAATTAGGTTACAACTTTTTTATTCGTAATGAAAATATGAAAAAAAAATTCCTAAATTTCTTCAAAAAAAATTGAATTTAGCGAAATTCGTGAAATTTCGCTTAAAAAAAACATTGTTTTATAGTGGTTCGGGGAATCCCAAATCTAGAAAGTGTGTTCTTGAGAATGTGTGTATGTTCCTATGTGAGGACATCATGGGCACCCCATTGCCACTTTTTCAACCATCATCTTCGTGTGAGGGCCTTAAAGTATAACTAATGAAAATGAATGGACCCCTTTGTGTGTGACTACATTGTGTATTTTTTTATGATATTAGGACATACATGTATAATTCTGTCTTTCTAAACCTTCTTGAATTCTTTTATCTCCTTATGTAGAGGGTTAACCTTTGATGGTTCCCTACGACCCATTTTATGATTGAATGTCCCAGAATATTACATATGACAATAGACAACACCATGTGTAGTTTCATAGTGACAAAAGGGTGAGCTATGTTGCACAACTTTCTAAAATTTAAGTCATGCAATTTAGCACTATGATAGATTGTGCACAATGGAAAAGATTGAATTTGACACCTTATACAATAACACTACGCATGATGGAGAAGATTGTGCTAACACCTTGTGCAATGACACTATGATGTAAGGAGACATCACATAAGAATAATGCATAGTGTGTTGCATAAATTGGATAACTCAACAAAATTTATAGACAAATAAAACACATTATCTTACTTTAAGTAAGATATTTATGGTGGTTGATGTTTCTCTTGGTATACAAATTAATATGTTGTATGGTATATGAAGAGATAAAATACATTACTAAGATAAATTTTCATTAAGTAAAATATATTTATATTAATATTATTATTTATGGATTATTATTATTTTGATATATTATTATTACTTCTATCTTTATTATTATTTCTCAAACACAATTGTGTGATTATCTATCAATAGATTTAATAGAATAAGTGAAATAAACTTTAGAATTTATATTATGTTTATACGTTTACTAGGCATTTAGTGGCCATTCAAACACATATCACATCACAAAATATAAAAGCTTGTAAACTTGTAGATTATTTGAAACTGAATTTAACTCGTAAAGAAAACCTCGTAATGCCATTCATGGAGGAGGAAAGAACCTCATCTCCAGACATTATTAAGGAAAAGCAAGGACATCAATTGTGAGTTATCAAGGTTTCAAATATGTTTAGTCTATTTTTTAAAATTAGAAAAATAAGTACATTTATCAAGGTTTTAAATATGTATAATTTATTTTTGAAATTTTTTAATGAATCTATAAAATATATATATTTATCAAAATCATTTTACTTAAAGTTATTTGTAAAAAGTAATAAAACAATAATGTATTTTTTTAATTTTAATACAATATTTTGTAAGGTTATTTGGATTCTTTTCAAAATTAAAGATTCCAAAAATTAGAGTTGCTTAGTTCTCTTAATTTTTTACTTCGGCTTGTATTTACTTCATTATGATTTTCATTTTTTTTTAAGTTTTGATGTGTTTCATGTTAAGTTTAGAAAAAATGATTATTTTTTTTTATGTTGAATCTATTTATATATTAAAAACTTAATTTAAACAATATAAGATTGTAATTTCAACAACAATTAAATTATCAAATTTCAATAGTTACCACACAAAATTTAGAATACATATCACTGTCATCAACTTTTGAATTGTTCTAAATATTGAATGTGAAAGTTTTAATGGGTTCAGTATCAGTCATGGGCTATTATGACTGGCAAATTGTAGTTAGCGCTTGTCCAGAACATTTAATCGACAGAGGCTATTAATTGACATCCTTGTTTTCGTGTTGGACACCCAGCAGCGAAGCATTCATTGTTTTTCGCTGCCCATCAATAAAATTATCGAATAAAGTAGTTGAATCAACAGATCGGAAACATATCAGTATCTGGCTGTCCACATTCCGAATGCCATATAGCCTGACGGACACCATTCGAATTTCCAATAATTCTGCCAAAGGCAGACATGATAAACAACTCTAAAAGTGTATTTCTTATTCCTAGGAAATGTTCCAAAACAGTGCGACAGGCTTTCAATTTGCATGAGAATGACTTACAATTTTCCGAGCCGTTTAATTATGTAACAAAGGTCTTTATAGCTATTGAAATCCCAAAACGTAAGAGTTTTTATCATTCGAAAATGGAATTTGGTTTTTTCAAATTAGGATAAATTCAAAATTAGGTAAAACAATGAAACCTCTGGTGCTACACAAAACTTAAGGTTAATCTATTAAACGAACTAAAATTTAAGGTTAATTTACTAAACGAAATAGTTTTAGTGATCGAATGTTAGTTTCTTTTTTCACATTTTTTTTTTTACAATTTTTTTCAAAAATTTATTGAAAATTTAGAAAATTGCAGATTTTACTGGTTCAGATAATTGTAATCAGGTTTTTTTTAGAGTGTTGAATAGATATTCTGAATATATTAAGGTTTTTGAGGCTACTGAATCTATTTATAGATTCAAAAACATAATTTAAATAATGTAAAATAGTGACTTGATCAACAACTAAGTTACCAACCCTGGATGGGGTGTTTTCTGGCTCATCACGTGGATAGATTAAGGGGAGGCCATCTGGTCAAAGTCCGACCACTTGGCATCGGCTGAGACTTGCCCCCCCTCGACCATCACCTCATGAGAATAAATCCCTCGCTGTCATTCTTCAGACCTCACTCGAGGCCATCTTGTCGCACGCTCATGATGCTCATCTTCATGGGAGATTTCATGGTGATGGATAGGACGTCTCCGCAGTCCCATCAACAACTCAACAATGAAGCTCCTAAGTCAGTGCCTCGGTGCGCTGAAACTCATTTGCTCCTTCGGCCTCTGCATTTTCAGCTCTCCCTAGTTTTCAATTTCTTCTTTTCCTCCTAGTGCAACCTCTACTCGGCATCCCAAACTTTTAGTTCATGCTTCTCTATTCGGGCTTTGTTGGTTTGGTCCAATTTCTTTCACTTTCTCTGCGCTCTCCTTCCGCTCGGCCTCCCAGACTTCTAGTCCGTGCTTCTCTATTCGGGCTTTGTTGGTTTGGTCCAATTTCTTTCACTTGCTCTGCGCTTTCCTTCCGAGGTTGCCTGGAGACAACTCCATGCCTTGTTTTAGGGGCAAATCCAAAAGAGGGGCAGCCTGGTATGCGACCAGAGGAAGGGTTGCGCCTGACTATGGTTCTCCCCTTCAAACCGATGGCATCCCCAACTTGAATCGTGTCGAAACTCCCACCCCTGCTCACCATTTTCATTAGGCCACCCCGGACCTCTCCCCGCTCTCGAATCCATATGCCTTTCAAATTGAATGGTTTGACAACTTCGGCAATTCGCTTGGCTTCGCTCCTCCTGCCCCCTCCCCTCCTCTTCGTCCTCCACCTCCACCTTCTCCCGCTCACCACTCTCCTCCTCCACCTCAAGTCACTTCCTATGTTCCCTCCGTTTGTCCCTCCTCCTCCTTTGACTCTCCGATGTCCCCCACGCTCCCTTAAACTTGTGACATTTGTGCAGATAGAGCAGCTCTCGCTGATTCCTTGGACGACCTCAAGAGTGATTTAGGGGATGTCAAGACCGCCTTACTCGAGTTGCAAATCAAGGAATCAAAGCGTTGGAGCCGCGTGGACAGCTCTCGCTGATTCCTTGGACGACCTCAAGAGTGATTTAGGGGATGTCAAGACCGCCTTACTCGAGTTGCAAATCAAGGAATCAAAGCGTTGGAGCCGCGTGGACCTCATGATGTCCTTCCTACAGGACCTCTGACAAGCCATCTTGGACCGAGATAGACTCAATAGAGGTAACTCGCAGGCGCGCCAAGCCTTCGTTGAACCAAGGTTCTATCCCGGAATTAGTTAATCATGCTTCAGGGTTATGTTTTTTGTTTTATCTCTATAGCCATGGGAGGCCAACCAACTCTCGGAGTTTGGTCTTAGTTTTTTCTTCTCACTTTAACACTTAGAATTAGGGCATTGCTGCCACATTTGAACAACTAAATAGACAAATGTAATTTCTTTCTTTTAAGCACTAATACAATTTTCTAACTTACAAAAAAACAATTAAGTTACCAAATTTCAATAATAATTACCTCAAAATAAAAAAATAAAACATAAAACTTTTGAACTATTTTAAATTTCATCCAAAAAATGATTTAGCCATTATTCTGGTAAACTGCCTCTCTCATATAACTCACTAAATATCCATGCAAATTTAGAAAACCGATTTACACAGAACCATCCACTAAAACGAAGACGTACATAAAAAATATTAAAAAAAAAAAAACGATACATATTAGTGATTTTTTCATCTGTAGACTCCGTCAAAGGTTGTTAATATTTTCATTCCATTCGTGGGAACTTCAACATTAGACCTTAGAAGCGGGGGCGAAATAGCGTAGGATAAACAGACTGCCCATACTGATCCAGGCAACAACGACTATATCGTAACTGCATTCAGGGGCAACTATGGTCCCTACGCGAGAGATTTCTTCGATCACAAACCCACTGGAAGTTCCGGTTTTCCAACGGGAAACTGGCAACAGATTTTGTCGGTAAATTCCTGAACACCGAAACAAGTTTTTTGCCGTTATATTTCTTTAAAACTCAGTGATTTTCCAAATATATATATATATATATGAACTTGTACAGCTGCAGCAATGGATTGAAAGAGACGTTACCAGCATATTTAGACCCGGCCCTAACAATCCGAGATCTTGTCACGGGCGTAAGCTTTGATGATAGTTAATTGGTTACAATTTCCTTAACATCCATTATTCACGGTTCTTTGGTTTATGAATTTTCTTTACCTTCAACCAAATAAAATATAACCATGTTACTAAAGGAGTGTCTAGGTTGCTAATTAGAAAGTCCCAATTCGACTAGACTTTTTTTTAATATAATAAAATACTTATTTTTAGATTAAAAAAAATAACTGAAATTAAATCAAAATTAGATCTTACTACTAATTTACAGAAAGTAAATTTTATAAGATTTTTTAATGATAATGCTGAAATTCTATCCAAGTTAGATCTCACTACCAAAAAGTCATTTACAGAAAGTAAGTTTTATATGAATTTTTAATGATAAAAAACTTGATTAGACTCTTTAAGTAGATAGGTAAAATGAAGATTTGGAAAAATATTTTTTTATTAATTTTAATTTTTTATAAAAAAAAAAGTTACATTTGAAATCTTTTATTTTTAATACAATATGTTTTGTAAATTGATTTTTAATAGAATATGTTTTACAAATTTGATTGAAAATAAATTTAAATAATAATAATAATAATAATAAATAATTAAAAGAATAAACTATCTAATTATCATAAACATCAAAATTTACACTTATTTTTTAAATTTACAATTATTTTTTCTTTAAAAGTCAAAATTCATATTAGTTTTTTTTAAAAGAGTTCATTAAATTTAAAATGTATTTATGTTGTTTTTTTAAATAAAAATAGGTAAATCCTATTAGTGTGTTGTTACTCATTGCTCTGCCACCTCTTCTGCTAAACTGGTGGAAACCGGAACACGTGGCCGCCCATTATATTTTCAGCCAAAAAAGTCATCTGCCACTTGTCCTGCCAATTGGAAACCACAACAGGTGGAAGATGTTTGTCCTAACAGATCTGTCTTTGCAAGCTAGAACAAACTAACAACTGCTGAAAAAAGAAAACTAGACATGAATTATGCAGAGTCCCAGTACAGAAAACTAGACAAGAATTATGCAGAGTACTAGTACAGAATAACAAGAAGCTAATCATTGGCACCAGGAAATCTTTCGTCCGAAGCTTTAGGGAGAGTGGCGTCGTTGGGTTGTAGCACGAAGGGTTGCGCATAAGTCAGGCAACACTACTTGGTCGGTGCATTTGAGAATGCGTCGAAGAGCATGTCAATCCTCTTGTTAATGAGGGTGTCCCGATGAATCTGGTTTGCCATGTAGCTTATGAGATCGAAAATGAGCTATAGATGCTCTGGGCTGAAGAGACTGGGGGAGATGGGTCGAATTCCATAATTGCATTTAGCGGTGGAGGTGCCAAGATGGGGAAGTTCTCCTACGTGGTGTCGGTGGCTCCATCCTTGACCACCTCAACTCCTGCATCAACTTCACTGGTGTTGTCCTGGGGGGAAGCGCCTGGAGTTGTGTGGAGGAGTTCCTTCGAGAATACCTCATCAACAATGCATGTGGCACCTTCCATGGTAGCCTAGGTAGTTTTATTAGCTTTGTTGGTGTTGGGGAACAAGTAATCGTCCGGGACAATGTAGAGGAAGGATTTCGACGGAACCTGGATAGGTTCCTCCCAAAATTCCTCCTCGATGTAGGCCATTTGTGGAGTTCTTGGCCTCGCGGTGCACTAATTCCTCGCAATGGATAGGGCTCGTTCTAGTTGTTGCAGGCGTCTTTGTCAGGCGGCGTAGCTCTACCAGGAAGGTCCACTTCTCAACTGACTTCTCTTCTCAACATGGTTGTTACACATTATTTTCGTCATCCCTATGACTGTTAATGATGTAAACCTATTTGCTTCCTTCAGAGGGGTCAGTGGCCCGAGCTTCTGAAGAAAGAAGGGAGAAGAACTTTTCCTGAGAAAAGAAGTTGCATTCTCCTTTGTAAAAACCCTATTAAAGAGGATTTTCACATGTGTCACTTTAGCTAAGGTGTGAAAACGCCTTATATTCGCAAGTTGTACCATAGCTAGGTCGCAAAGTGCTCGTAGGTTGCTATAAAGGCAGGGTGCGAAAATGCTCATACGTGGGAAAAACGAGCATCTTCTCGATGCTTCTAGAAGGAGAAGCTTCCATGGTGAGGTGACATCTAAATGGTTTGGATCTTACTCGCTTTCATGATTTAGTGGGATCATCCTAACCTCCTCACCTTATCCTCTTCAACTTATAAAAGGAGAGGAGCTCTCATGGAGAAAGTTAGCTTTTTGGATTAGCTTGGATTGGATTGAGATTTGGAGATTGTTAGCTTGGCTAGATGAGCCACTTTGTCAATATAGATTGTGAATATTATCAGATCGATGCTCTCAGAATTCTTGGTGTGGAAGTGTGTGGGGAATGAAGGACAGTTGGAAGGGCCCTTACGACATCAAGGTCCTGGTTGTAATCTCTCTTTCACATTTAATATGATACAGTAATATGATTCTTTCATATAAAGTTTGTTGTGTTTTATTGTATGATTCATTGATCACATACATAGGTTTATATTGAGTTTATGCTATTACTATCACTTTGGTTGGTTGTGTTCTTTTGTAGGATCATCATTGTATGAGTGTCAGAATGGAGCTAGGATGGCGATAGCGAGAGGAAGCGGCATTTAAACGGTATGTTACCTATCCCTCTTTAGTTAGTAAATTCAATATTTAAAACTTAAGGAAAGGGTCATGTTCTAGTGTGTTTTGTTCTAGATCTAGATGGATCTAGGGAGATCAGTTAGTGTCTGCACCTACTGATTTATCCATTAACAAAATTGGCGACTCCAATGGGGAACAGATTGTTTCCTAGTTAGTCTAGTTTCCCTTGCTTTGATTGCTTGATTTCTGGTTTGTGAGTTTGTGGGAGACCCATCCAGACTCTCTGGATCTGAAAGTTCACTTAGAATTTTTGTCATTTTTCCAAAATCTATTTGATTACAAACAGTGTCGCACTGTACATGTCTGGAGCCTGCGAAAACCCTTGATTTTCGCACCCCACTGTTTAAACCAATGCGACCTGTTCGCACCCTACCTGTGTCTAGACTGTGAAAATACCTGATTTTCGCACTGCACCCCACTACTAGGCTGCGAACTCGTTTGTAAAAATTTTGGACTGGGTCTTGTTATCTTTTGATGCCCAGTTTTGCTTTGATCATCTGGATTGAACTTTTGGAGCCTATATTGATATGTTTACAGTCTGCTTGACAACTTTGAAACTTCTTTTAGCCATCTTTGCTTTGTTCTCTTTTGGAATATTTAGTCTCTTGCTTTGAGTGTCTTTCAGTTACAAATCACTGTCTTTTCTTTAGAATTGTTTGGTGAAAGAACTTATTTTTATTTTATTGAATAGTTCGTGTTAAAAGAGAAAATTGTTTGGGTTGCTTTGTTTCATGTCGATTTTCTATTGCTTTTAGCTATCTTTGAAACAAAAATTTTTAATTTCTTGCTTTATATTAGATTGGGGGAATCCTTGCATTTGAAGTAGCGAAATTGCATGATTCTTGGCATTTTTGGTCTTAGATTCTTGGCATTTTTGGGGGGGGGCATGAATCGTGCATTGGTGTATAGTCTATTTTTCTCATTTATTGAGAATCTTTATATTGATAATTTTAATAAATGTTGGGACATTGTGCATCCGGGAATGATAAATGTTTTCTCCTTCTCGTAGCATAGCTCTCATCAAAATGAAAAGATTGCATCTTCATCTCTTTGCATAGCTTTCGAGTCAGTCAAAAAAACATATTGTCCACGCCATCTTTCTTTTGAGTAACAATAGCCTTAAAAATAAAGCGCTTATAAAAAAATGATTAGACATTTTTATATTTTGTCTTCTTGGAATCCATGATCAAGAAGAGAGACTCGGAGGATAGTTTTTGTGTCTCTGAGGCAACCTCGTTAAAAAATGAAGGTCTTTGAGAATGGTTTTCTTATTTCAAGCTCGTTAAAAAATGAAACCACTTACGAGGATATTTTTTGCGTCTCCGTGGCAACCTCGTTAAAAAATGAAACAGAGTTTATAAGTATAGTTCATGTTTCTGTGTTAAGCTCGTTAAAAAATGAAACAAATGTTTGGGGCTTATACCTAGAGTCACGAGCATAGTTCTATTGTTGGATCATGTTGTCATTGATGCCAATGGTTTGTCATTGATGCCAATGGTTTGATTACTTGGGAGATTGTTGGATCATATGTCATTGATGTAAATGGTTTGGTTTGATTGATGTCATTGCTTGATGTCAAGTAATTGA
>ML776578.1:96055-109268 GCA_009831015.1 Picea engelmannii | reverse complement strand
TATGTGCTCACATCTAACTGGTTATAAATGAAAACAATGGGTAATGAATAAATGTTGAATGCTAATTGATGAGTTTTTGTGCAAGAGGGTAGTTTTGGGAAAAAGAGCCCCACACTCATTCACCCCCCCCTCTAAGTGTGGTAGGTGTGTCCAACATATTTTTTGCGTCTCTGTGGCAACCTCGTTAAAAAATGAAACAGAGTTTATAAGTATAGTTCATGTTTCTGTGTTAAGCTCGTTAAAAAATGAAACAAATGTTTGGGGCTTATACCTAGAGTCACGAGCATAGTTCTTCTCATGTGTCAAGCTCATTAAAAAATGAAACAACTTCCCCCTCTCTATTTGAGTCAAGCCCTTCGTCTAGTATTTGAATCTTATTTTTATCCTCCTATGTCATTGGATGAATCAAAGCTTGGGGGGGAAATGCTTTCAGCCTCTCGACTTCATGCTGAAGTTAAAGTCGTTAGTTTCGTAAGCTGGGGGCTAAGTACCAACCATCCATGTGTTATGCATTGGGAATGTCCAAGCATAGTTTCCTCTAGTTCAAGCTTGTGTAAAAATGAAACCAGGTCCAAGCATAGTTTTGTTTAGTTTTTAATCTTGTGTGAAAATAAAATCTATCACAAGCATAGTTTTGTTTTGTTTTAAAGCTTGCGTAAAAACGAAAACAATCCCGAGCTTAGTCTTTGTTCTTTCTCATGCTCGTAAATACATGAGAATAAGTTACCGAGATTAGTCTTTGTTCTTTCTCATGCTCATAAATACGTGAGAATGCAACCGAGTATACTTTTATCACTTTTTCGGACTCGTAAAGGTTATACAAAAAAGGAACCCACTGGAGTTCCCTTTAAGCTCTTTTCAGACTCTCTAAACATGAAAAGATTTCCAAGTGACCTTGTTCTTTTCACGCTCATTAAAGTATTTAAAGAAAACATCTATTGAGCGACAATTTATCTCTTTCTCGGTCTCATCATGCTACTTTACGAAAAAGGAATTGAGATAGTTCTCTTTAAGTTTTTTTCAAACTCTCTAAACATGAAAAACCCCTGAGTTTTCTTTCTTTGGACTCATTAAACAAACATTGAAAGGCCCATATGGGACCAAACCACTCTTTCCTAGGGTTCGTTAAATATACCTTGAAGGACTCATCCGAAGGATGAGCTTACATTACAAGCATATGTTATCCTCCTCAAACTTGTGTAATAATAAAGAGGTACTCGCCAGAGATGGTGGGGGGGGAAATTGGGAAAGAAATGTGTCTAAACCTGTACTTCATGGAAGAGTCTCTTTTGAACATAACACCCTTTCACTCGCCTTGTGTCTAGGTTGGAAAATCCGCTTGTCTCTTGATCATACTCATTTATAAGATTACAAATTGGTCTGTGATCCCTGTTGTTGAGTCAATATTTCCAAGAGAGTTGTTGTGTCGTCAATATGTTCAAAAAGAAGTTCAACCTTGAAAGCCTTCTGTTGTGTTATCCATTTCTTCAGTCCTTAAGCCTTCTATTGCATCGGCCATCCCTGAGTCAGTACTAAATCATTTTTTACTCTGATATACCTCAAATCTTTTTACCCGTTTCGTGTCATTGATGGGGGATACATTAAGGCCCTCCTGTGATGAGTCTTTTCCTGTCGACTTCAAACTCATTATCCAAGAATTAGATTTAGAAACTAATTGGTACCTTGGAACTTGCATGCCTCAATGGCAGGTTTCCTCGCTTTCGACAGTGGGTTTTCATTATTGACCCTTGATCGGGAGATTCCTCCGAGTGTTCGACTTCAGCTCATTAATTCACATTCGTTGGATTGTACTAGTGTACCTTGGGATTCATTGACATTAATGGTGATTTCCCTCGCACTTGTTAATGGTATTCACTAATGACTGGTAATCAAGTTGTTTCTACCATGTTCGACTTCGAAACATGCATTCGCATGGTTAGATTCGTACTATAGAGTGGTGGAGATGAAGACCCTAGATTTTTTCTGACAGATTCACGTTGCGTTGGAGTATATTCAGTTTGTACTATTGCATAGATAAACATTGTATGTCTCGTGGCTATGTTCAAATTTGAGTCTTTAACACATAGATCCACAATGTATTTTTGGTGGCTATGTTCATATTTGAGTCATATTGGCATGGATCCACGGTGTATGTTTGGTGGCCATGACCTGTCTTACTTGACATGGATCTTCACATGTTGGCATTTATGTTCTGATTCATTTGTATTCTGAGTATGGGAATTCCTACCTCAGTGATGATATATTATTGTACTGTATTTCCTTGTTTGTTGGCAGGTTTCCGACCAACTATTCCTTGTTCCCTACACACACTCGACAAAGTATTTCAGCTATCACTTTGTTCTAACTTCATACTTTGGGAGGCTCTCTGTTACACATTATTTTCATCATCCTTGTGACCATTAATGATGTAAACCTATATGTTTACCTCAAAGGGCTCAGTGGCCTGAGTTCCTGAAGAAAGAAGGGAGAAGAACTTTTCATGAGAAAAGAAGTTGCATTCTCCTTTGTAAAAACCCTATTAAAGAAGATTTTTGCATGTTGCACTATAGCTAGGGTGCGAAAATGCCTTATTTTCACAGGATGAGCCATAGTTAGGTCGCGAAGTGTTCGCAGGTTGCTATATAGGCAGGGTGCACAAATTCTCATACGTGGGAAAAACGAGCATCTTCTCGATGCTTCTAGAAGGAGAAGCTTCCATGGTGAGGTGGCATCCGAATGGTTTGGATCTTACTCGCTTTCATGATTTAGTGGGATTATCCTAACCTCCTCACCTTATCCTCTTCAACTTATAAAAGGAGAGGAGATCTCATGGAGAAAGTTAGCTTTTTGGATTAGCTTGGATTGGATTAAGCTTTGGAGATTGTTAGCTTGGCTAGATGAGCCACTTTGTCAAGATAGATTGTGAATATTATCAGATCAATGCTCTCAGAATTCTTGGAATGGAAGTGTGTGGGGAATGAATGACAGTTGGAAGGGACCTTACGACATCAAGGCCATGGTTGTAATCTCTCTTTCGCATTTAATATGATACAATAATATGATTCTTTCCTATAAAGCTTGTTGTGTTTTATTGTATGATTCCTTGATCACATACATAGGTTTATATTGAGTTTATGCTATTACTATCACTTTGGTTGGTTGTATTATTTTGAAAAATCATCATTGTATGAGTGTCAGAACGGAGTTAGGATGGAGATAGCGAGAGGAAGAGGCATTTAAATGGTATGTCACATATCCCTCTTTAGTTAGTAAATTCAATATTTAAAACTTAAGGAAAGCAACATGTTCTAGTGTGTTTTGTTGTTGATCTAGGTGGATCTAGGGAGATCAGTTAGTGTCCGCACCTACTGATTTATCTTTATATTGATGAGTTTAATAAATGTTGGGAGATTGTGCATCCAGGAATGATAAGTGTTTTCTCCTTCTCGTAGCATAGCTCTCATCGAAATGAAAAGATTGCATCTTCATCTCTTTGCATAGCTTTCGAGTTGGTCAAAACACCATATTGTCCACGCCATCTTCCTTTTGAGTAACAACAGCCTTAAAAATAAAGTGCTTATAAAAAAATGATTAGACATTTTTATATTTTATGGTAGCAAACCTATATTAGATTAGTTGTAGGGCTTTCAAATAGGTGTGAAAGATAACTTTCCAAAGCTACAAACAAACATAGTATCTTGTGATAGGCAGAGTTAAATCCACTTATTTCATTTTGTCCTGGGAAGCCCTTCTCACACAAGGGTCAATCACGAGGTCGCATTAAGACTGGAAAACTTACTCACCCTGCTTTGTTGGTCTTGGTGTAGAGATTGCACGTAATATGGGGGTCACTTTAAGGTATACCCACAATTATGATTGGAAGCCTTTCGAGTTGATTTCGGGCTAGATACCTTGCCTTTGCACATGGATCGAACTGTCAATTGTTTCCCCAGGCATCATTGTAGTAATTTGTAACCTTAGTGGCCTATCTCTCTAGGTTCTTTACACAAGGTGACTGTGGAGGGGCAAGTATTCATGGTACCTGGAATCGACGTTGGCCAAACTCACTCAGACTCCTTGGAGGGTATACCCATGATTATGTGTGGGAGCTTGCACCAAGGCGTAAGTCTGTTAATCAGGTTGTCAACGTAACTTTTCCACCTGCTCTATCTCAGCCCCTTCTTACTTCGTTTCCACGGCGTTGGATTTCACCACCAACTAGTGTGCTCATTGTGACAAGGTTTTGTTTTCTTGTTTTCTTACTAGATTTTTAACGTGTGTTGTTTGTTTTCCCTAGTGGACTCTAGATTGGATCTTTATTTTTATGGCGTCAGTTCCCAGAATGACTAATCAAGGAACTCCTTTTCTAGGGGAACCTTTTGTTTTCCCTTCTTACGGAAACATTGGTCCTCCTCATATTGCTACTTTGAGCCTTCCAGGTCTCACAATTGGATTACCGGTATAGTTGTTTTCCACTCAGGTAATCCCGAATGTAGTTAGTGCTTCAGTCACAAGCACTTCCCCCCAAGAGAATCAACATCATGTTGATCCTTCACCTTCTTCACTAGTAAGGTGTTCTTCGCCTTCTTCGCTTGCAAGATCGCCTTCTGTTTGATCTTCTTCGTCGAGTGAAAGTTCTGAAGCTAGTAACCCGGTGAATAAGAAGAAGAAGAAAAGAAAGATTAAGAAGAAGAAAGATAAACAAGGGTCAAAACCTCCAACCACTGTCAAACATGTTGGAAAACAACCAGTTACTGTTAATTGTGCTGGGAGTGTTGATGATGTCAAGATCACCCAAACAACTCGTAAGCCCAAGTACCCTTGCAGGCTTTGTAAGGGTAGCCATCTTCTTAAGGATTGCCCTAGTCTATACAAGGTTATAGAAGTATGGTCTACACACCCTTTCCAGTCCATGTTGTTAGCCTCTGAACAACATGTTGACGACCCCTCGTCAACCAGTCATGATACGATTGGGAAGAAGAAAAGTAGAGTCAAGTTCTCGTGCATGTTATGCAAAGGGAGTCATCTCACTCACCTTTGCCCTCGTATGGACGAAGCCTCAAAATTACTGGAAGACATGACTATTTCACAACCTCAATTTCCAGCTGCTTATCGCAAGCTTACTCTTGACCCCCCTATAGTTGATGGAATGATCACTCTGATCCCTTCACCGGTCAATCCAGTTGATCATGTCATCAATCTGGTCACATCATTAGTTGAACTAGTTGACAAAGTGGTTGATCCGATACCATCCTCGGTCAATCTCACTCTCCCCTCAGAGAGTGAAACTAAAGCGGTTGATCTGATCCCATCCTCGGTCGATCACTGATTAGAATCTGGACTAGGGGTCAAAATTTAGCCCAAAAATGAAGGTGTTTGGAATGGCCTCAAAATGAACAAGTGTATATCCCTCATCATCACTAACCCAACACACTTCGAACGGGGTCAAACGAACATCGGATGAGTGAGATATCGTGTTCTGCTCGATTTTCCAAACATGCAAAAAAAATTGTTGACGGTATAGTTTGTACAGGCTGACATGGCAGGGGTACAAATGCACATGTGGTAGTGATGATGTGTCAGGTGTTGACGTGGCAAGTGGTGACATGGAAATTTTTGATTTCATATATGCTTGGGTGAATGACATGATGACACGTGTTGCTTTATTGGCAAATTGGAAGGTTCCACATGGCCCAGGCATGGGTTGCCACATGGCACCCTGTTATTGTTTTGGTGTATAAAATTTTATGGAGTCCACGGGGGTCGAACCCTGGACCTCCCAGCATATGAAAAGTCTTAGCAAAGGCTGCCCTGCCAACGTGCCAAGCTATTGTTTCTTAACACTATATGTTTTGGAATATATGTAAATTGAAATATGTTGTAGTTTGGGCATGGGATTTGGGTTGGGGCTTAGCCCCAACCCCCGGTCACATACACCTTGCCATATGACCCAACCTCTACACGATATTGCATGGGATTTTTGAACGGATATACCCACGTGCCTAGACACGTGTCGAGCCTACAAACAACATGCAAATGGGCCCTTATTTTAGCATTGGGGCGTGGCCACATGGCCCCCCATGCACCCAACATCTCCGCCTTTGGGGTTTTAGTTCGCTAATGGTGTGAGAATTTGGTGCATTTTGTGGGTATGCACGCGTTTGATGGGTTTAGGCACAGGAAACGCCCAGAATCCAGGTTACTCACACACAGGTGCGAATTGGTGAACCAGAGACAACAAGCTTGAAGGAGGAAAATGGCAGGAGGCCTAACTTCTTCAGTTTTTGGCCAAATGAGGTGTCGAAAAAGCCCAGCTAGGCATTTTTGGATGTTTTGAATCCATTGGCACGGTTTTAAAATCCATTTGGAGACTTATTTTATAGGTTTTTTTGCCACAAGGAATCTCAAGGAAGCTCAAGGCCACCAGTAGAAGAGGTCATGCCCGAATGAGCCATGGTCCGTTTTTCAGAGATCCAATAGTCATTTTTGGGGTTTTTCTGTATTATGAACAGAATGGTACAGTCAGTAAATCCATTGGAGTTGAGCAGCAGATTGTAAAAGAATATTTGACAAACTAATCCCAGAGAGCTTAGTCCATTGATGGAGGCTCAAGGAGATGTAGCCCAATTGGGGGTGAACTCCTTTATCATGTTGTTCTTGTTGTGAGTGTTTGTTGGTTATATTTTGTTGCATGTTATAATTGTTGTTGTATTCTTTAAACAACACATTTAAACTTTTAAAAACCTCACACATAAACACATAAAAGAGGCATTTCTTTTGCAGGTTTTTCTACCTTGAAGTTTCAAGAGCTCTAAGGAGCTTAGGGCAACCATTGATGGAGGACATGCTCAGATGAGCCCAAGTCTATTTTCTGTGAATGAATAGACATTTTTGACTAATTGTTATGATCTGAACACATTGGGACAGGTTTCAGAGGCTTTTGAGGACTTTTACAGGTGTTTTTTCCACAAGGAATCTCAGGGAAGCTCAAGGCCACCAGTAGAAGAGGTCATACCCGGATGAGCCATGGTCCGTTTTTCAGAGATCCAATAGTCATTTTTGGGGTATTTATGTATTCTAAACCCAATGGTACAATCAGTAAATCCATTGGATTTGAGAAACAACCTGTAAAAGAATATTTGGCAAACTAATCCCAGAGAGCCTAGTCCATTGATGGAGGCTCAAGGAGATGTAGCCCAGTTGGGGGTGAACTCCTTTATCATGTTGTGAGTGTTTGTTGGTTATATTTTTCTGCATGTTATATTTGTTGTTGTATTCTTAAAAAACACATTTAACCTTTTAAATACCTCACACATAAACACATAAAAGAGGCATAAACTTGACACATAAAACTTCTTGCACAACTAAGACATTGAGCAAGGTCCTGAAGTTTATTTTAATGGAATAGAGGGTGCTTGCATGGCATAAAATGTCAGCCCCCTATTTTCAGATCAATCCCACTCTCCCATTAGAGAGTATCACCCAAGTGGTCGATCTGTTTCCACTTGTCGACCCCATTCTCCCCTTGGAGAATGCAACCCAAGTGGTCGATCTGATCTCGTCATCGAGCGATCCTACTCTCCCACTAGAGAGTAAACCTGATATTTCCCATGTTTTTCTCATTGATACGGAATCTACCATGCCGATGGGTATTCCTCCTTCTCCCATGGAACCTCCTCCAAGTAATGAGGCCATTCGTTTTGATTGGGGTGTGCTAACTGGACCTCGTCTTCCCTCTCACATTCCTTTCCAGATTACAGTACAAGTTTATGGTCAAGATGTTCCTCATACACTGATAGATGAAGGTGATTCCTTTAGTATTTTTTCCTCTTTTGCTTGGCAATCTTTGGGTTTTCCTTAGCTTGTGTCGATTACGTACAATCTATTAGCTTTTAACAGAAGAACTAGTCAACCTTTAGGGACCCTTCCTCAGTTTCCTATAACTTTGGGAGGGAAAACTGTCTTTATTGACATCATGGTAGTCCAAGACCCCTTGGATTTCATTTTACTCCTTGGGCAAGATTATGTCTATGCCATGAAATCTATTTTGTCTACTCTTTTTCATGTGATATCTTTCCCTGACGATGGACGATTTGTGACTGTTGATCAACTTTCATTCATTGACCCTGACTAGATTGCCTCCCTAAATGGTTCTTATATGTAGACGGTATCACCCCCGCCACAGGTCAATTATGTGGCGTTGTCACCCATGGATTCAATTTCTAATGACTTAGATCCAGTAGTTGGCATGGTGATCTCTTCGATAGGGTTGTTAGAGACTGATCTCTTTACTTCTGTCGCAACCCTCGACATGGTGTCCTTCTAGAGTGTGTTTCTTCCTTCCAATGAAGACCTCTTAGAAGCCATGATCGATTATTGTCCCTTGATATGATGTTATTATGGAGCATTGTCCTCTTGGAATCCATGATCAAGAAGAGAGACTCTAAGGATAGTTTTTTGCGTCTCTATGGCAACCTCGTTAAAAAATGAAACAAAGGTTATGAGCATGATTTTCTGATTTCAATCTCGTTAAAAAATAAAACCACTTACGAGGATAGTTTTTTCATCTCTGTGGAAACCTCATTAAAAAATGAAACAGAGGTTACGAGCATAGTTCTTGTTTCTGTGTCAAGATCGCTAAAAAATGAAATAGTTTTCCCCCTCTCTATTTGAGTCAAGTGTAATGACCCTTAATTATTAAGATGGTTAATTTAATAATAATCCTAAAGATTATCTAAGTTGTATTTATATCATAAAATAATATTTCTAATTGGAAATTATTAAATAGTGAACATGAGGGTTAATGAATGATTAATTATTAAGTGAGTCATTAATTGATTAAGTATTAAATTAATGGTTAATGATTAATTTGATTATTAATAAATTAATTTATTAATTAAGTATTAAACAAAGGGGGGAAAATAAAATATAATGTTAAATGGGGTTACGTATCCCAAAGGGGGATAACGTAACCAATACGTAAAAGGGAAACATTTAAATAAGGGATAAGGCAATTAATGAATGGATAAGGCATTAATAAAGGGATAAGGAGTAATAAAGAGTTAGGTGGAAGTAAATGTGAGGGGCGGTGAAGGAGGAATAAGGGAGGTGGAGAAGGAGTATGAGGGGGAKATTSATTCATGCATTSGACGGGGGAGGAGAGAACTTGGAGTATTGGGGACAGAGTTAGTTTACAGTGGRATTTRCAGTGCACYGGGGCTGAAGAGGTTTTGGGCTCRGAGGGCTAGGACRTCCATTGATGTCCTAGGGCTAGGCRTACTAGTCGGTAGGGTGGCTGGTTTTGGGGTGTCTTAAGGAGCAAGCTGCTGCGGATAGGTTCAAGCGAAGGGAGCARGCTGCTGCGGATAGCATCAGAGCGAGGTATTTAAACTCAAATTTATGATTTG
This sequence comes from Picea engelmannii, assembly GCA_009831015.1. Classification (NCBI taxonomy): domain Eukaryota; kingdom Viridiplantae; phylum Streptophyta; class Pinopsida; order Pinales; family Pinaceae; genus Picea; species Picea engelmannii. Next base: position 99,861 of record ML776578.1, on the reverse strand, counting down.
TTTACTTAAATTTAGTACCTATYRCYAAATTTTATTACGTAAGTATGGAGATAGATTGTAAATTATGAATATTTACTTCTTTAAAGACTTATAGAAATTACAGAAATTTGAAAAGAAATTTTAAACGTTAATTTGAAATCTGGGTTACTACATCTGGTATCAGAGCCATAGGTTTGAAATCTGGGCCTAAAGGGGCAGAACTCCAAGCTCAAATTTCTTCCACTTAACCTGCAAACAACTCCAAGCCCTAGCTCCAGTCCCACCTGCAAACCAAACCAAACTATTAATTGATTATATAAACAAATTTATATATATCATGAAATTTTAGTCTTGAACCCTTGTGGGAGAAAAACACATTCACCAACGATGTAATCTTGTAGAGCACGGAGGAACTAGAATATTTGGGTCGAAAAGAAACTACCTGGTCGCATAGTAGTTAACTGGATCTCGTGGAATGAGAAAATAAAGGGAGATCTATGGGAGCTCCGGTAGTAAAGGTGTTGTAGAAAAGTGTAAGATAAAGAAAAAAGAGACCACACATGTTTAAACTTCCCTTATAGGTCTAGCTTAGAATCTCAGTAATAAAGTTCCTGAAAATAGTCGTGAAGAAAGGAAGGGTCTCTAAAGAAAATTGCAACTATAATACACAGGGTACATAATTTAAGATCAACAACTAAGAGAAGTCTAGCAGTTAGAAGATTACATTTGAAAATCGACTCATGCACTGTGCTCTTGATCAAGAGAAAAGTCTCTTGGCATATTTTCAGTAAAAAAAAAAAAAAAATTAGAAATGAGTAAGGACATTGCCTGCAATTTAAATAAAATAAAAAATTTATCAATTTGATTATCACTATCTCTAGAGTTAATCATGTCACTAAATTTGCTAGATACGGGCCCTGCACTAATCATAGCTATCCAGAAAATATAAAATCTATGCGCCATGAATACATGCAGTAGAGATTCTAAACTAAATTTTAGAACGCTCAAATTAAATATTCAATTGAATAGACATACCGAAATACAATCATGTTATAATTAAGTATAGGATTTCAACAATTAACACCATCCACAATTTATCTACTCTATGGCGCATATTTTATAGTAATGATATGCAGAAAATCTCTACAATTTACAAATTTACGAACTAGGAACAATTTTCTCAGTTATGCAATCATAAGCCACTCAATAGAAAGAGGATAGTTACTTGGAATTATTAGAATATATTTGCACAAATATTAGTAAGGAATCGTATATGTTCCTCGAAGAACTTACTGCAACAATTCATTGGAAACAACTTAGTTATTGGGTTAGTATTCAACATATTCCATTTTTTTTTAATTAATACACAAATCAATTTATCTTAAGATTGAATGAAGTTAGTCACAAAAACAAAACAAGCAAGAAACGGAAATATAAAAAAAAAAGGGCAGCGAGCTCCATACTCCACACGCAGATCGGATTTAAGTCACCACCGACTCGCCTTAAATTAGCACACGTTTTCTGCAAAGGTTCCCTGAGATGCCGGATTGTTTTCACTCCAGCAGTCGAGGGAAAGGGTCCCCAGCCTCCTGAGCGTTGATGCACCTCGTTGTTCATTTATAAATATCAGTCCAAATAGAACAGAATATTAAAAGTACCTTTAGTTTCTGCAGCTGCTAGTGGGAGACAGACTCGCTTGAAAATTAGGTTGGAGGACTGGAGTGGCAGCGATTGTTGCTTCCCTTCTTCGATCCTCGTTGCCCTCCTCTTCCATATCGAATCTAAGATTTGAGATGGCAATCTCTTTTCCCTCTTTATACATACATACCATATGTAATGCCCAAGATTCCACGCCAGCAACCTCAATCAAAGGATATGCATACCGCCACTCTAAACAAGAACTGTCAAAACCATGAAGGAAAACTGCCGGTCTTGCATCCATATTTTGTGTTTTAGGAATCATGCAACTGCTCATGATTGGTTGTTTCGAAAGGTTAGTCTGTACAGGAAGACGCTGAATTCGTCTGGCCATCTGGCGAGCCAGCAGGTATCCTTAACCACATACTCCCAGCCATGTTTCTCAGCGAAACTTTGAGCCGCTTCCTTGCTTTTAAAATAAAGCCCAGCTTCTCCCACTTTTGTGTTGACACAAAATTGATTTTCCATTTTCCAAGTTTCCCAGAACCTTGTTGTGTAGTTGTCTGGCCAGGGGAATATATTATCACCCTTCTGCGTAAATGTTGTTCTGGGATTCCTGAAACAATACCGACTTCGCCAGATTTGATCTCTGCGGTAGACAACGCATCAGAGGCAAACCCTCTTACTATTAATGGAGGATTTTGAGACCATTAAATCTCCATAACTCATCTCCCATTCCTAGCAGGTGGTAGCGCGCCTAATCTTCAAGCAACCCATTAAATATATGTAGCGCTTTATGACTTTTGGGCGGAGAAAGGAACTGGCTTGTCACAATATTCACGTGGTCTGGGAGGTGGGCCATTCTGAAATATGCACCGTGCGTGGTCTCATCCCACGAGACTTACATCCTTTTAAACCTCAAAACAAGAGCATACTCTTTCTGAATAAGACCCGCCATACTTCCTCAATAATCCAAATGAAAACGAGATCCAGAGTATACTCCACTGCCATGAAAAAAAAAATAGCAGACAACTAACCAACAACACAGGCAGCGGATGGAACCTCGCAGTTCCAATCAGGTATGTCATAGACCACCCCATAAAGGAGAGATACACAGCAGATCACCATCTACTTCATGCTCCAAGGCGATATCAAGCAGAAGTTTAGGAATCGAGAAGTAAGAAGCTCCAAATCTCTCTCAGCCGACTTTGCCTGTATTTACAATAAACGAATATGGTAGTTGGCCTCAATGCGGAACCACTGTATGAGGGAGAGACAGATCAGATTCCCAGGAGGCGAAGGGCACGTGGTCCGCATGTAAGCCCAGGGCAGCATGCGATCCCCACGATGCCAATACAAGTTTTATTTTATTTTATAAAAAAAAAAGAGATTTTGGGTTTAATTTTAATTGGAGTCGTAAATATATATGGTAATTATGTATAGGATTTTCTTTTATATGTATACATATTTTTTTTTCTTATTTTTTTTTATTTGTTTTAAGTAGAAAATATATAAAATTTAATCTGGATATAATAAGGTTTAAAAAAATAAAAATAAAAAGAGAAAAGAAAAGTTAAACTGTTTAATAATTCAATTAGTTTAATTAATATTTTAATTAACTTTTAATTAACTTTGTTTAATAATTCAATTACTTTTAATTAATAAAGTTAAAGTTGAATAATATAGGAGAATGAAAATTTAATGGAGTCCGTGGGGATTGAACCCCGGACCTCCACCTTAGACCAAGCGCTTTAACAAAGTACGCCCTACCAACGTACCACACTATGTGTTTTAAAAAAAAATAATATGTGTGTTGATTAAGATGCTAGAAGCTTAGGATTAAGCTAAGTCTAGATTTTTTTAAAACGGGCGCAACAACAAAGTGGCTGGCGGCTGATTAACGCTGAAAGGAGCACAGCGCAGTGAAAGCCGAGATGTGGCCGACAGTGGTGGACAATTATTTAGATGCCATGATTTAACCCTAATTAATCATTTAAACGTGGTAATCATATAACCTTACATCATTTTTTTATGGGATTAGGTAAATATTAAAAAGTAAACATGCTAACGGATGCTGCGATAAATGCAAGAAAGTTATGAATGATAAATCGGACCCATTGATATTGGAGGACGACTAAGAATATGCCAGCATCTTCAGTACATAACCATCAGATAATGGTTTTAGGTTA
>ML776578.1:22025-56986 GCA_009831015.1 Picea engelmannii | reverse complement strand
TTTTTTTTATTAAAATAAGTTTTACTGATTTTAGTTAATTGATTACAATTATCCTTAACATGCATAGTTAAGGAACAGTAAAACTTAATTTAATTGATCATATAGTTAATTGGTTACAATTATCCTTAACATCCATGGTTCTTTGGTTTATGAAGTTTCTTTACTTTCAACAAAACAAAATATAGCCATGTTGTTAGAGGAGGATCTTGGAATGGTAACTTGGTTTCCAGCTTTTAGTAAGTTTCAAATTTGTTTATATTTTTTTTAAATATAATAGAATATTTTTTAGATTAAAAATAAATAAACAAATTGTAAAATTGGAATTATATTAAAATTAGATCTCACTACCAAATAGTAATTTATAGATAGCAATTTTTAATGATAATATTGAAATTTTATCAAAGTTAACTCTCATTACTAAACAGTAATTTACATAAAATAAGTTTTATAGGAATTTTTAATGATAAAAAACTCAATAAAATTCTATAAGTAGATCAGTTAAAATGAAGACTTTTAACTTTTTCTTAAATTAAAAATGAAAAACAATTTTTTTATTAATTTGAATTTTTTATAAAGAAAAAATTACATTTAAAATCTTTTATTTTTAATATAATGTGTCTTATAAATTGGTTTTTAATAGAATATATTTTATAAATTTGATTGAAAATAATAATAATAATTATGAAAAAATAAGTTATCTAATTATCATAAACAGTGATAAACATCAAAATTTACATTTATTTTTTCTTTAAACTTCAAAATTGGCATTTAGTTTTTTTAATAAGACTTCAAAATTTACATTTATTTTTTCTTTAAACTTCAAAATTAGCATTTAGTTTTTTTAATAAGAGTTCAATAAATTTGAAGGTAAAATGTATTTATGTTATTTTTTTTTATCAATATTTATTAAAAAAATTATCTCCATTCATTTTTTTATTTTTTATTGTGAGATAAAAACTAAATTACAATCATAGATGTTCTAGATATTTGGTTGACTAAGAGTTTGACATAGTCTCACTGAAAAGCCAAAGAAACCACTTTTCTTAATTAGTACAAGTCAGCTTACAAAACAAAAATTCTTCTTCTTTTTTACAAAAGAATCATTGTACTGATTCAAGAATAAAAAAAAAAAAAGAAAAAAAAAATCATGACAAAGTGTGTCTAAGTAAAAATTCATAAAAACAACAGCTATAGCAAATTCATAAAACCTATAATATAAAGTGAACATCTCATTGAGAAAAGACTAGAAAAAAGTTAAGCTAACTAAAACCAGGTGTCATGAAAATATTGTTCTTCATTTAGCTCCATTCCATGTAAACATGATATTGGTTATTTTATGGTATTTTTATTTTATGAAAGTAGATAAACACTATATCTTTCATCCAAATCATATTGAAAAGTTTATATGAGGTATTCAAAATGTTCCATTTTATTTTGAGGATGTAGGTTTTCACATTTAGTCATAATATTTCAAAAGACTTTTGGATAAAAATTGTGTGAAGTTTTTATCTACACAGTTTTTATCCAAAAATCTTTTTCAACATTGTTTCATTTTAATTTATGAAATTTTTTTATAAGATTTTTAAATAAAATATATATATATATATAAAACTTTTATTCATCCTTTTATTTTATTTTTAATTAAAATTTAAATAATAAAAAAAACCATCAACATACTTCAGGAACTTTTGTCTATGATAAAACTATACTTCCATGGAAACTTTTTAACTGTATTTCAATTTTAAAGCTTGCCAAAATTACCCCAAAAATTATGAATCTCTAATTAATATTGAGCAATCTATGTGAAAACATAATCAATACTGGTTATCGATGAATATTTTGCACTGTGCATCGATTGTTGATTAATATTGAGCAACCTATGTGAAACAATAATCAATGCTAATTATTTATGAATATTTTGCACTGTGCATCGCCTTTATGGAAGCAAGTATTCGCCTTTTTTGTTTCTTTCAATAACAATTAATAACGACCGTTAGATTAATAGTGTGCAGTCTGCTTCAAGTTCAAAGATAATTCATCAATAGTATTTGTTGTTGAATATTTTGCAGTCTGCATTGCCTTTATGGAAGCAAGTGCAGTACTTCAAGAGTTACCGGACAAGATTGGCAGAGATTGTTGGAGATAAAAATGCATCGAACATCATTAGAAATGCCTTGTTCATTTGTAGCATAGGAACTAACGACTTTACAGTAACCTACTTCGGTTTGCCAATACGAAGGAGACAGATTACGGTAGAGCAATATCAGGATTCTCTGCTGCAAGTAGCCAACGCTTTCATTCAGGTGGTCTGATACATGTCTGTATGTGTGTGGATTTTTTTGTGTGTTTGAAACCATAACTAAATTTCACTCCGCTTCATTGACAGGATTTATACAGAGAGGGTGCCCGAAAACTTGCTTTCCTTGGACTCCTTCCCTTGGGCTGCCTGCCCATAGAGAGAACGTTGAAGCTTTCCACACCCCAAACTCTAGAAGAACAGAACCAGGTAGCGCTTAGTTTCAATGAAAAGCTGAAAGGGGTGCTGGCTAGCGTGAAGCCTCGTTTTCCTGACCTAAAAGCAGTTTATGTGGATGTCTACGACGTGTTCTCAGATATCGTACACAATCCTGGAAAATATGGTATTTGGCCGTTTGCTATTTTGTGTTTGAAGACGTTCATGTAATTACATTCTATCAAATGTATGGTATTATTACTGGAATATTTTATTATATTGTGGTTGTGTCAGGGTTCGAGATATCCGATAAAGGATGCTGTGGAACAGGATTGATAGAGTTTGGTCCTCTCTGTAACAAGAAGACTCCCTTCACTTGCTCTGATGCATCAAAATATGTATTCTGGGATGCCATTCATCCAACAGAAAAAACTTATCAGATCGTTGCCAACATCGTACTTTATCGAGACATCCCACTCTTACTTTAGTTCAACCGACCAGATTGTATGGATGTAATCTATCTAGTCATTGCAGGCAAAGCACACAGTACTTCACTGACTTTGTCGACAAATTTCACTGGACTATGTAGTAATAGATACGAGTTTGAGTTGGAGCCTGTTTTGTTTTGTTTTTGTTTTATTATTATTATTATCCACTTAAGCTTTACAACTTTTTTTTGACATTTAATTAATTTCCTTAATCCATAGTGTTTATAGCTTATTGTGATGCAGAAAACGAATTTTGTTGGAACTTTATATTCTAGAGATCAATCAATGTTTTATTTTATTTTTGAAGGTGCAAAGGTTTTCATCTCAAGTAATTTAATTATTTTAAATATATTAAAGTGTATGTATAAGTTTTCTTTCAAAAAAAAATTTAAGGTGCAAAGGTTTCCATGTCAAGTAATTTAATCATTTTAAGTATATTAAAGTATATGTATAAATTTGCTTAAAATAACTGCGCAACAATGTTGATTTTAAAGCATATGTATAAGTTTGATTTACATAATTTGTTTGCAACAAAGACTATTTTAAAGCATATGTATAAGTTTGATTTACATCACTTGTTTGCAACAAAGACGAATTTAAAGCATATGCATAAGCTTGCTTTAGAGAATTTGGAAACTAAGTCTTGAGTTGTGGACAATTTTACAAAACCAATGCAATTCCCTTAATTTGGAAACTAAGTCTTGAGTTGTGGACAACTTTACAAAACTAATACAATTCCCTTCAGTTTCTCATGCAACTACGGTGCTAGGAACTCCACAATGGTTGGTAATGGAAGAAACAAAAACAATACAATAAATGATGATAAGTTTTCTGGTTATGTGATTAAATATAGAGTTTATCATTGATGGGGATTTGGTGTTTACATAATATCCTTTGTATTTTTGTGACATACAAAATTAAAGCCTCGTAGTTATATCATTTATGATGAATTATGATTTTGAACTTGGAGTATATGTCATTGATATAACGAATGGATGTAAGACTTGGTACCTGTAATGCAATTGGACAGTCAATAAGCTTAGCAAACTATGTAAAGTACAATGTAAATATAAGGTTGAATGAAATACAAGTGAAAGAAACATTAAATGAAAAGGAAAAAAAATAGGAGAGAATGCTCACGAATGGTCATGGTTGGTGGTCTTCCCTTATTCCCTAGCTCTCCCTATTTCTTGTAACAGCCCAAATCGATTAATTTTTATCATAGTTTTTAATTTAAATTTAATTAATTATTAAAATATATTAAATGATACTTTTAGTATGTTAGTATTAAAAGGTGGGTGAAGTAATTAATGGAGGGATAAGGTTGTTGGGAAATTAATGAGGGGCATTTGAGAGAGGAGGATAAGGAAGAGAGGATGGTACTTGGAGAAGGGGTCTCATTTTGGATTGAAAATTTCTGCAAGAGGTGAAGGAGGAGGAGGAGGAAAATTGGGAGAACTAAGCATTTTGGAAATTCTCACAGGGCATTGTTGTTGTTGGGCATTTTGGGCTCAGGGGCTTGGAAACCTTAAGGATTCCTGGATATAGGGAGTCAGAGAGGTTGTTCCTAGTTGGTAGGGAGGTTAATATTCAGTTGGGCAGTTTGGGCAAGCTCAAGAACAAGAGAACCAGGGACTAAATCAACTAATCTAGAGACAGAGGTACGTATTTTGCGCATTTTATGTTGTTATTATGTTGTTGTTGATTAGTATGTTTTTGTAAAGAAAAACATGAAAGGAAAACCTTAAACTAAATTGAATTTATTTTGTAAGAAGATGAATAGATTTTTTATTTATTTTGAGACTTTCTATGAAAGGCCATACAAATCATATTAGATCCAGGTTTCAAAACTAAAACCTGGGCTTCACCACCCAGAGCACCAATTTCATCTGCAATCCAATTTAGGTTGTTACAACATCTATGCATAACATCGTAAAACCAAGGACAAAATTATGTACATAGTTTCATTCATGAATCACTGAAAAGGTAGTTTCATTCATGAATCACTGAAAAGGACTTGCGTACATAGTTGCATTCATGAATCGTTGAAAAGGGCTTGCATAATATTTGGAAATTGGCCGCAAAACATGAATTTCATAAAAGAAAAACCATCTGCGTCATCTGGGGGTGAGAATTGTCCAAACACCTCAGATGCAACTTTAAGAAAAATATGTGCTTCCTCTACCAATCGTGTATCATACTCTGCTTCTCTTGTTGCTTCTTCTGTCGAGGCAGACATGGCATCTGCTTCATCCATCTTCATGGTAGCAGCCATGGAAGCTTGATTTATCGTCTCCAGTGAAGCAACATCCATGGGGTTGTACCATAATTGTGTTAAACCATAGGCTGTATTTCGAGGTCCTAAAACTACAACTCTTGGTTCTGTCATATCCTTGAGCTTGTAGCTATTATGAATCTTGATGATCTTTTCCTGGGACACTAAGCGCTTGAGCTCAAAGCCGAGCGTTCGCCTGAAACTTGGGGGTAATTGGTGTCTTTCCTCCATGAAACTCGCCATCATAGTAATGCCTATTCCATTCGGATCTCGCGGAGCCGTGAGGGCTTCTAAAATCACACCTCGACAAATTATTTATAGCACTTGTTGAAGTTCTCTTGGGAGAGTAAATAACAATATCTGTTGAGGGTATTGTTGCTTCAAATTTTACGAGCATTCCAACAGCAGGAGTTGTGGGAGAAAGTGAGGAAACTAAGGAAAGAGGCCAGTCAAAATGGTTTAACACTACCATTGAGGAGAATCAAACCTACGACATCCTTGGCATTACGACTTTCTCCATACATGCTAGCCACTTGGCCACCTTGTTGTTCATAAGGAAACTGAGGAAAGAGGCACAGCAGAAATGGATTTCACTCTGGGAGTCTTCGAACCCTAGCCACTGACACTGACGCTCGTAAGGCTTCACCATTTGTATTTCAAGTCCACATTGGAATGAGATTCGAAGCAGAGCGCGAACTCTGGGTCCTTGAGAATGGTTTTCCACTTGTCGATGCCATACTTTTCCATGCTCGCTTGCAGAGAACCTTCCTCTTCTGATGTCCATTTTTCTTTGGAGCGCCCATGGTTGATAATGGGTATATGTGTATGTAGTTGTATATGGATTTCTCTATCTCTTTTGCTTCGTGACCACTGTGAAAATCCCCCAATCCCCTACGATTTAGGTGGGTTTCAACATTCCAACAGTTATTTCCTCCCTTCAAACAAATGTATTATGAAGGTGAAGAACAGGACCGAGAAACAAGCAAAAACCAAGTAAATATCTTCTTTGTAAAACAAACCCGAGACGGAGGGAGGGAATGCGTGATTGGACTTTGGGAAGGAAAGAAATATGTTCGCTTGTCATGGTTGTTGCAGAGGAAGAGGCGGTCGATCCGATTACTGATTGTTGTGTGAGTAAGAAGGGACTCGATAGGATTTGAGAGTGGGAGGGGGTACATGGACCTCACCTAACCTTACTCGGAAAATTTTCCCCTCTTATATTATAAATATAAGAATATTGGGCTTTTATCCCAATCTCCAAGTATATTAAACTCGGTCCCATCTACAAGTCCAATCACCATGACTAATAGCCAAACAAACAACTACCAACATCAAGAGTTAAGACAAGCAGTGCCAAGGAGATGACCCACAGGTTGCGTAGTGTGCTCAAGGCCCAATATCCAAGTTAATCCTTGAGCTACCAAGAATTTAAACCAAGTTCAAGTCATAATTCCACCACACATAACATATTCCAAATCACAACACCAAGTGCAAGCCACAAGGAACGAGGAGCCCATGTGGAGAAAATACAAGTGCTCAACGCGTCGAGCCAAGCACCAAACACAAGTCAGCACCCAAGACCGAGACCAAGCGCTAACCTATGAGGGAGGAGAGCCCACAAGGGCACTATTCCTTGCACTACGCATCATATTTTAATATAGTTATTTTTAATATTTTTTTTATTTTATTTTTAAAAAATTATGAAAATAGCGACCATCAATGTTTACTAAGAACATTAAGAAAAATAATTAAAAGGAAAAATATATTAGAAAGACTCTATGTCGAAGAGAACATGGTAGCATTTGTCATGAATGCACTAGTTGTTCAAAGTGATTGAAAGCTAACGTAGCACTTACATGGCCAACAATAGATTATAATGACTATAGAAGTAAAGTAAATATGTGAGAAGATTCCAATTTTTTTTTGTTCAAAGTGATTGAAATATAACATAGCACTTACATGGCCCACAATAGATTATAATGACTATAGAAGTAAAGTAAATATGTGTGAAGATTCCAATATTTTCCTTATCTATGTATGTGGTGGAATATGCTAAATGTCACGTTTAAAGATAAACATGGTTCTCAATTTAAAAATTGCATGCTATATAGATTTAAAGAATTTTTTTTAATGAAATAAGAGAACCTTTAAAAATTGATTTATATTGAAAATTGCATGAAATTTTCAATAACATGCTCAATGTTTGAGTTCCACATTTTACTATAGTGAAAAAAATATATATCACTCGCCACTTGATAGACTTTGAACTCTCTCTTATAATATATTTTTAAAATTAATTAAGGATATTTAAAATTATTAAAAAAAAATATTAATTAAAATAATCTAAAGTTCTATTATATATATATATAATCGAATAAATCCCCAAGTTCTATTGTGATCAAGTTTCACTTGTCTTAAGTTTGGTCTCAAGACACTTAGCCCGGGTTTCTGAGTTTGGTTGTTGAGTTCACCAAATGTCAAAATTATGGGATTTTGGTCATTGAAGCCCACTACTCCAAGTCATTGACATCACATACTACCCAACACCTTAGTCATCACATAAGTCACGGAGCCCAAGTACCAAAACCATCCTTTAGAGCTCTTAAGGGGTGCAAAATGTGCACAAATGTGGAAAGAGAGCCCACAATGCAGCATTATGTCCACAACATGTCAATCAAATGGGGTTGTTTGGGGGTTTAATAATTAATTTACATTGTGTTTAAAACACTGCACTTAGTTTCCAAGTTTCTAAGGACTTAAGGAGGTAAGTAACAGTAATTGGAAGGTACCTCATAGTGCTAGCATAGCTGGCAAGGAAAGGGAGTTAGCAACTTACCCGAACAAGTTATCAATCTTAGAGGATTTCGACCCTGATCTTTAGCCACTTACCCTAAAGAAAGTAATGTATGTTTATAGACAAGTAAAAAAAAACTTACGCTTAACCCTATGTTTACAAGTATAAGTTGAGCGAATGTGGAATGCCTTAAACTCTTCCATGATAAGCACTTGGTTTGATGCAGATTTCGTTATTCAAGATGGTTAAGACTCGAGGAAATCGCGGCTAAGGGGCATTGTCGCAAGGACCACCAACGCTGGTGTTGCCACCACCATCGCCTAAATTAGCTCTCATTTTGTGCTCTTTAGAGGCTATTAATGAGACATTAAAGGGATTCCAGTCAGCTAATGTCGAAGTGGAACCTCCATCATCTGGAGTGGGTAACCCTGAAGCGACAAGGGACTCAAAGGGAGGGCCTTCACCAGGGGACATCACCAAAGAACTATAGAAAATAAAACTCCCAAAGTTTGTTGGGGGTCGTGCAAGTGAACATGAAGAGGCATGGTTAGAAGGAATGACACAATGTTTCACCTTAAGAGACTATACTTCCACATCTAAGGCGAAGATAACGATATTTCAATTGAGGGACAATGCCTTGAGCTGGTGGGGTAACCTAGAGAGGCAGTTGCACCTTACCCCAGACACCGTCTCATGGGAGCTTTTTGGGGAAAGTTTCAAGAGGAAATATTTGTATGCATACTATGAGGAACAATAGGTAGGAAAATTTCATGCTCTAGTTCATGGAAATAGGACCGTGAAAGAGTACGAGATCAGGTTCATGGAGTTAGTAAAATATGTCTTCTACATGGATACTGATCAACGAAAAGAACATTTTGTGTACGGGTTAAACCCTAAGATAAGGTCCATGGTACGGATGTGGAAGCCGTCATCAGTAGCTGAAGCAGTTGAAAATGAATGTTACATGGAGGAGCATATGAGCTTAAACAGAGGTATGAGATCAACCTTTCCACAACATCTTGGATTCGTGGGAAGGCCCCTAGAACCTTATCCAGGGGAGGAAGCTCTAGGCCACCTCCTTATGGAAATATAGTCACACCTAGAGCAGTTGCTACAGGTATTTCAATGGCAGCGAGTGCAGCATACCACTCATCACCAACAACGTAGGAAGGTCCACGACCTTGTCAGGGAGCAACAAGTAGGGGCAGGGGCTCGAGGGGAAGGAACTCATTTCATAGGCATTCATATAGAAGCACCCAGATTCCACCTAAATTTATTTGTTGGGGGTGTGGAGGACCCCATTACCAACGTGATTGTCCAGAGTCACGAGAAGGATTTATGCATAGAGAAGGAAAGGCCTCGATGGGATGAGCAAGTAGTAGCCACCAGATTTATGAAGCGGTCAATAACCACCAGGAAGATCATCAATCCACTGTGGTGGAGTCGTCAAGTACGCTTAATCATGTCAATGTTAAAAATTTGTTTGATTTTGGTGCTACAAATAGTTTCATTTCACCTTGTGCATTAGAAAAGTGTGGGTTGGCAACCTATGAGCACAATGACTTTAAACAAGTCGAGATGGCTTCGGGGGAAAAACAAGCAGTAGGACCTAGCATCGATAATTGCCTATTAGACTTGGGAGTGTGTACTACTAGTTTGAAGGTGTACATCACTACTCCAGGGAGGTATGACCTAATCATTGGAATTGACTAGTGAGAAGCCCATCGAGATTTGGTAGATTGTTTCATGAAGAGGGTGCTTTGTGTTGATGATGAAGGGAGGTCAATAGAGATCCATGGTGTACGGAGGAAGGTGTCTCTACACTTCATATCGACCATGAAGGTTAAACATTGCATGAGGAAAGGTTGTCGATTATATTTAGTGGAAGCATTCAATGAAGGGAAAGGACCCTCCTTGGATTAGTATCCAGTATTGTCATATTTTAACGATGTTTTTCCCAAAGATTTTCCAAGGTTACCTCCTGAGAGGGAGATTGATTTTACCATTGAGATAAAACCTAGTGCGGATCCAATTTCCAAGACTTTGTATAGGATGACAGTGACAAAACTTTGTGAGTTGCATATGTAGTTGAAGGAACTACTTGACTTAGGGCTAATAAGGCCTAGTGTCTCGCCTTGGGGTGCACTAATAATTTTTGTGAAGAAGAAGGATGGTTTCTTATGATTGTGTATAGATACAGGGACTTGAACCGTGCTACAGTGAAAAATATGTACCCAATGTCATGGATATATGATCTCTCTGATCAGATGAAAGGAGCAGCGGTGTTCTCAAAAATTGATCTACGATCAGGGTGTCACCAGTTAAGGATTAAGGAAGGCGGTATTCCTAAAACTTCATTTTGAACTCGATTTGGGCATTATGAGTTTGTTGTAGTACCTTTTGGTTTGACCAATGCAGGAGCAGTATTCATGATCCTCATGAATGGTGTATTCTAAAAGTACTTAGACCACTTTGTACAGGCCTTTCTAGATGGTATCTTCATCTATTCCAATAATGAAAGAGAACATGAGGAACACTTGTGAGTGGGGTTGTTGTGACTTAGAGAGAACAAATTGTATGGCAAGTTGTCAAAGTGTTATTTATTCCATAAATAAATTCACTATTTAGGTCATATCATTTCCAGTGAAGGAATCTCTGTGGACCTAGAAAAGGTAAAGGCCATTATGGAATGACCAATGCCAAAAAATGATCATGAGGTAAGAATCTTCATGGGAATAGCGGGTTATTATCGGAGGTTTGTGGAAGGGTTCTCTAAAATAGAAAAACCCATCAACACCTTGCAGCACAAGGGGGTCAGGTATGAATGGACAGAAGAATGTGACATTGCATTCATCAAGCTTAAGAGGTTACTAACTAGTGCACCAATTTTTCGAGTGTCGGATATGGGAAAAGACTTCATAGTCTGCACGGATGCCTCGAAGCAAGGATTGGGGGTCATGTTAATGCAGGATGGAGGAGTGATATCATATGCATCAAGAAATTTGAAGCAACATGAAGAGCTTTACGCTACTCATTATTTAGAGTTGATAGTTGTAATGCTAGCTCTAAAACTTTGGAGGCACTATCTAGTGGGGCAAAACTTTGAGCTCAAAACAGAGCATGAAATCTTAAAGCATCTCTTCACTCAAAGAGATCTCAATTCCAGGCAGAGGCGATGGAGTGATTTTATGAGTGAGTACGATTTTGGAATTTTGTACATTAAGGGAAAGGAAAATGTGGTCGTGGATGCCTTGAGCGGGAGACCACATGTCTTATCTTTGGTACCCCTAAAATTTAATCTGAGGGAGTGTGTGTTGGGGAAAATTCTTGGAGATAGTTGGTATTTAAAGGTTACTTCAACCCTATTATCACTCTGTAAATCTTTTATGTTGATAAATAGCCGATGAAGGTAAATATTTAACCAACTTTGAGACCCGAAACTAGCCTTTCGAATCTGGAGAGGGTTCTCTCGAGAGGCGCGGTCTCCGCGCAGGATATGAATTTGAAAGCAATGGCTAGATTTAACACCTTTAATATAATGGGTTATGGTTATATTGACGCAAGAAAGTAAAACTTGGGATATGGAGTCAATTTGAGGAAATGATAGAGACAAATGACTCAGTGACTAGACTTGAGAGGATAATGTTAGGCGAGAAAAAGTTTTCAGTATAAAACCATAATGTGTGGCGAGAGAAAACACAAGAAGTAACTCCGAGCACCATTGTGGGTGAATTTAGAGTTAGCTTTAGAGGAAAACGTTTTTTGTAAGTGGCGCGAACAAGGTGCGCTACACAGCGAATCCACAGGTTTAAAAATTCATTATGAAATAGATAGAAAAAGATATGAATAAAGATGACAGGAAGCACATAGACAAATAAAGAGGCACAATACATCTAAATTCTACAACTAGAATCTTTTCGTCAAGTTACAGGACCTTTGCATCAAATTTCAGTCAAAAACTCAAATTGCGTACAATAGTTGTCATCTACCAAATTTGGCGAACAAACCGGCTTACATCGAAAAGATGAAATATATAAATGAGGGCGTCGCTTGGGCTACCCTGATTTCTTACTGCTAAACCTAAAACTAGGAAAACTGAGTAGCATGTGTAGGAGACTCTTCACATGGCGCTTTCAAAAATAGACAATAATCACGTCTGTTTACCCATGATTGTTCACAAATTTTTCCATGAGGATATGATCATCATTCAGGTATCAATATGAAGAAAAGATGTGTCATTGTATCCCTTTGATCAGGTGTCCGAGCGAACAGGTGTCTATTAGGAACTTGCTATCTGCTACAATGGCTTTGATTTCTGTTGCACACTCATTTGCTAGAAAATGTGCGTAGTAGGTGGTTGTTTGATTGTCATGAATGTTATCAAAATGGTAGAGTGCTTTGGGAAAACATGTCCTTCAAAACTGCCAAGATTTGTCTTATATGTGCAGACGCGGAGATGAACACCAGCTAGACTTGTTTCTTATGTGTGCTAGCGAGAGCCACGCGGGCTTCCTTCTTGATCGCTTCACATTCTCTGGAATATTGTGCATGCATTTCTTCTGTCAGTCTATGTGCTTCTCACATCTATACAATGGTTCCTTGTGCCTCTCTAAGTTGTTTTTTTATCCATGCCACGTTCCCTTAGCGACCCTGCGTTGTTGATGCTTCCATAGTCTTTGTCTCTAACTCCCACCTCAACTCCATGTTTTCTTGTTAGAGTTCAGCGATAGCTAGATTTGTCTGATTTAATTTCTGAGATGGATTGTGATCATTCGCTCCTGTGATATCCACTTTCCTTGTCCATCCCCTGCCTTTGTGGCTCGATCTTCCAGCAAGCTCTAGTTGGATGGTGCACATGAGTAGTTCTTCATCCACCGATATAGCACGTGGCTCTTCTGAAAAATGAGCTTCCACAGCTTCCTTGTTCTTCCTTGGCATGCCCCTCCTCCAAGACATTTGTTGTTGAGGAGACGGGGATTCTATTGTCTTCCCCTCCTGTGAAAATCCCTCCACTTCAGGTTCTGCACGGTTTGATCTGGTCTTCTCTGTGGGTAAAGAAATAACTCCTTTCACATCTTTGGGAATGTCTGTTGCAGGTGAGAACAACTCCCAGTCATTTTGGGGCTTGGACCTTGCAATTATTTTTCTCTGCGTGCCTTTCCTTACACTCTGATAGGTCGCCATGGCGCGAACAATGTGTATTTTTCACGCAGTATATCCAATAGACGCACAAGGGGGGGAATTTTCAACAAACTAGACTGGCAAGGGAAATTGCAAATAGAGTGTGGGCATGGTTCTACGACTGAAAAAAGTGTCAAGCATCCGAGATTTCTAACGAGTCGGACAGAAGAAGGAATCATGTTGGAGGACAGTGAATTCATGGCGACGAGATGTTTTGAGTCGAGTTGCAGGTTTTCCATGGAAAATCCCCGCGTGTAAGATATAGGTGATAAGGCTTGTTGGGCATGCATGATATGAACGTCATGATTTTTCATTCCCTCAGCCTTCATGATGAACTGATAATAGTTGTTGTACTCGTCGATGTGACTTCCATCAACTACTTGACTCGAACTGGGGCACGTAGAGACTGGTTTCTTAATAGGACTCGACTCTTTGGAAAATACATACACATACCACTTATGTAAGTTTTGACTCTAACATCCCTTCCCATCTCCAAGGGCCAATCGACCACTTGTTGACTTCACTCTCATGGTGCTACGTACCTAACTTCACATGTTTGGATGCATGGGTCACAATGTGACTTAAAACCGACTCTAACTAGAAAGAAAAATGGCAGTGCTAACAGTTGGCTCCAACAAGGATGTTATCCTCCCTGCGAGGTAGCAAAGAACAGTAGACTAGGTGCCTGACCATTGGGATTTATTCAACCTTCAGACACTGACAGAAATAAATGACGGACAGAAAACAAACTAAACCTATCTACGCAGCTTCTAAAACTTCAACATAAACTCAAGGCCTTCATTTTAGGCTTCAATTTTTTGTTGACCTATTGACTCGACACAAAAAAAATGACTATTTACAATGACAAGTGACTTAAACGACCTTTATTTTGTTAGGTAATTCTTGAGGAAACTGTCATTTACAAGCCCCCAACCAAGGCATTCTCCATCTAATCCTTCCAAGAAATAAGAATTTTCTTTGCAGTACGCATTGATTTTGAAAGGACCTGTCCAAAGGTGGTCGAACTTTCTATGCTTCCCTTTATCTTCATTTCTCACGTCCCACCTTAGCACCAAATCTCTTACCTGAAAAATCTTCCTTCTTGGAACGTTTGTCAAAATATTTCTTTATCCTCTCCTAATGGAGCTACGACTTATTATACACTTGTTCCCTCACCTACTATTTGTGAATTAGCTGGTTTATTCTCCTTTGAGAATCATTTGGATCGGCCACCTATTCTTGCAACAGCTTCCTGATGGGCGGTCCCAATGAATTAGGGAATATTGCATCCACGTTGTAAATGATCTGGAAAGGCGATGTTGATATGGACTTCTTGGTGGTAACCTGATCTACCCATGGTGCATAGATAATATTTTTATGCCAGACTCTCTAGTTGTCTTGCAGGAGTATTTTGATGATCCTGCTCAGGATTTTATTCAAGGATTCTGCTAACATGTTTCCTTGTGGATAGTACGTCGTAGAAAGCCCCAGGGTTATGTTATAATCCTGACAAAATTTATCCATCCTCTTAGACTTGAATGCGGTCGCATTGTTTTTTATGATCTTAACGGGACACCCGAACCTAGACAAGATGTTTGTCTCTAGGAATTATATTATGACTGCTTTGGTAGCTTGCTTTGTGGGGATCTCCTCTATCCATTTCTTGAAATAGTTGGTGGCCATGAGTATCCATTTGTGTTGCGCGGAGGATGGAAGATTTATCTCTCCTATGAAATCTAGACCCCACTGCATGAAAGGTGCTTCGACTGAGATCGGATTTAGTGGCAAGGGCTGCATCTTTCTTCTTTCGTCGAAAATCTGACACTCATGGCAGTTGGAGACCTCTTTATACACGTCAAGAAAATTATAGGCTAGTAATAACCTACCCTTGGGATTTTGTGTGCAGTGGTCTTCCAATAGTGGTGTCCTCCGCAGTTTCCTTTGTGAAATTCTTGTATGGCCCACTTCGTGTCATCTTCCAGCAAACAGCTCAACAATATTCCCCTGGGTTATTTCCAGTAGAGTGAATTATCCAGGATGCAGAACTTAACCACATTAATCTTGAGAAATCTATCCTTAGTCTTACTCACTCCCGGAGGGGCCTGGAGCTTCTCCAACACATAGATGATGTCTGCATACCATGGTGAATCAATGAACTGCTAAGGCACCTGGGCATTTTTTCCTTCTTGAGGGAATTCCGACATATCAACGATGAAATTCGTCCCTACAGTTTCATAGTATGAATGCACCATTAACTTTGAAAGACCCTGACCCTTGATCAGTTTTGTAGGTTTGATCTCAAGATCGTATTCCAGCATGGTCACTATCCACTTGCCTCTCCTTCCTTCCGGGTCAGGTTCGGTTAGGATATCCTTTACTAAATTGTTGGGTACACAAGCGATGACATGGGAATGCAATATGTATGTCTTGAGCTCTTTCAAGTATTTCACTAAGGCATATGCCTATTTTTCCATAATGTCATAACTTAGTGGAGCGTCGTGCAGCATACGGATAAAATAGGATATGGGTTTTTCGAAGTCCTGCTTGTCTTTCTATAGCAGCACGTCGACAATAGTGTGTTCTAAGGAAAATGAAAATAGGAGGAAATATTTCATAAAATATGGGTTGGATAGCACAGGAGCTTTAGTCAGTGCCACTTTGATATCTTCAAAAGACTTCTTGGCTTCCGGGTTCCACTTTTTCTCGTTTCCTTCCTGAGCATGCAAGTTATATGATTTATGATTTCCACTAGGTTTGGGATGAATCTCCTCAAGAAGTTTACCTTTCCCAGGAAGGATTGCACCTCCTTTTTACTACGCACAGTGTCGATCTTCAAGATCCCTTCAACCCTGCTAGGGTCTATCTTAATGCCTTCCTTGGAGATGATGTGCCCTAACAACTTTCCTTCTTCCACCCTGAAATGCAATTTCTTTGGATTTATTGATATGTCGAACTTCCTGCACTTCTGGAAAACCTTCTTCAAGTTCTCGAGATTTTGTTTGTTGAAGGAAAAGTACACTGTGATGTCATCCAGATAAATCGCGATGAACTTGTCCTTTTCATCAGCAAACACGATGTCCATTTCCCTCTAGAAAGTGGCTCCAGCGTTCATCAGGTTGAATGGCATCTTGGCATACATGAACGTTCCCCATGGAGTTGTGAAATTCGTTTTCTCTCTGTCATCCAAGTGGACCATGATCTGATTATATCCTGAAAACCCATCCAGCATGGAAATCTTCTGGGACCCCACCACCTTTTGCAGGATGTAGTCCATTTTAGGAAGGGGGTAGTGATCCTTGAGAGACACTTTCTTTAAATTTTGTAAGTCTACACAAATTCTTATCTCGACGCTTTTCTTTCTTATGGGTACCAAATTAGCTACCCATTTTGAGAATCTCAAAGAAAAAATGATTTTGGCATCGAAAAGTTTCTTTACCTACTTCTCGATCAACAGAAACAACAGGGGATTTATCTATCTCAGATTATGTTTGAAAGGTTTATGATCTTCCTTGAGAGGGATAACATGTTGGATCACTTTCGTGTCATATACTTTTAGGTCATCATAGCTCCATGCGAAGACATTCGAGAAATCCTTCATGAGATTTACGTAGTCCTGCTTGATCTCTAGACTGAGTGTCTTTGATAATTTTACCATGTTTGGGTTCTCCTCAGTCTTGATGTTGCAATATTCCACGTCTTCTTCACTCGTAGTAATCTTGGGGATTTTAGCCACATTGTTCTCGTCAAACAGCTTTTCCAGTGGCACCAACCCCTTTGGAATGATATTATTTTTTAGTTGTATTATGTCCTTTCCTGCAATCTGGTTTTGGAAAGGGTCTTCATTACTGCGTGCATCCACGCTCTCATCTTCGTCACCACATCATTCCTCGTCAATGTTTGTATTAGCGAACTCATCACTCATAAGGAGGAATCTTTCCACATGTTTGTCGTCATCAAACACTTGCCAATGTTTGATATTATCAGGCATTGTCGGCATGTGCTTGACCTCGATTTCATATCTTTTGTTTGGGAAGATGGGGATCTTAAATACTGAGGTTGAGGTGGCCAACGCATCAGCGGTCTGATTTTAGTCTCTAGGGATAGCAGATAGGTCATAATATGAAAATCCTTTGAGGAGGTCCAAAGACAAATTTTTGTACGCTCTCAACCTGGGGTGTTTGGTCTGATATACACCCTTTACCTAATTTATGATCAGATCAAAATATCCATGCACTGTTATCTTCTACGCGCCCAATTCTTTCAAAACTTGTAAGCCCAAGATTGGTGCTTCATACTCGGCCATGTTGTTAGTGCATTCAAATGCAAGCTTGTGTGAGAACAGCTTTGTGCTTTCTTCAGGGAGGCTTACCCATACACCGGCCCCATCTCCTTCTCTGTTGACTGCACCATCAAAACTCATGTTCCACACCCCATTTTCTGTGCGGTATTTCGGGTCAACGCACTCTATCGTTTCTCGCACAGTTTTCTCATTAGTTGTTATGATGGTTGTTGGTCCTTCCTCTTTGAAAATCAAGTCATTGTAGAATATATAAGAACCCACCTCAATGTCGATGGCATATGTAGGATGATTTTTTGGCTGTGTCTTGCTGCTTACCATGCATTTCAACAGCACTTCTCTGTACAACCTTCTATCATGGCCAAAAATAGGGATGGTGGTGTATGACATATCCATCTGCAAAGTGCCCTTCAACTTCACAGCCCACGACCTTGATGGCATCATGTCGAACTTTGGGGGTATGTCCACGACGAATACATCCATGACCATGTTCTTAGCGAGGATTTGAGCCAACAACATAACTAGGTCTTGGTAAGGCCCAAACACTTGACTTTCCTTGAATCAAAAGAGAAAAGGTTCTTGTATGGCCTGGTGATATCCAAAATCAATTCATCCATGATCACCTTTGGCATGAGTTTGTGTGATGCTTCGAAATCTAGCATGGCATTATGAAGGGTCATCTCATGGACTTTTAGACTAATGTAGAAAGGAGGGACATCTTCGGTATCATTTTTCTCTTCAACGCGCGAACCAAAAAGGATAGTGAGGTGATCATATTGGATATTCAAAGTATCGGGGGTCCCTTCCATTTTCAGAATTTTAATGATTCACTCCCGATACTTGCCCTTTCTAATGAGTTCGTTGAATGGGACAGAGATCTTGATTTTGGCCATCTCATGTTCAAAATTGAAAGGGGAACAGACATTCTCTACCTCTTTTCTGCTTGCCTCCTGACTTGTCTCCTAAGCTTTCTTGGGGACCTCTTCTTTCAACTTAGCCTTCTCCATTGCATCCTTGTTCACGCTATCCGACCTTGGTTGGCTTGTAGAAGGGGAGTCCACCGGAGGCTTCTTTATGGGGTTTGTTTGTTGTGACTCGGTAGGCACGTCTTTGCTTTGGAGGTTGTACTTCTTCTAGAACTGCATGATGGCATTTTGATAGCCTTTCCTGAACTCTTCTATCTCCCAAGATGGTGCATCATTTTTTTTTAGTATCATATCATCATCTGTCTCCAACATGATGTCAACGTTTTTTCTCATATATCGATCATGCTCGCTCTTTGTCAAGATTACGTGCGGGTTTTTGTCATCGCAACAATGCATCTGGTCGTCAAACGTCTCATCGAAATCCTCGTTCATGTAGTTGTTCTAGAATGGAGGTCTTGTCTATTGGTCACCTTGATCTCTTTTCTCTTTCTTTTTCCTCTGTCTAAACTGAGGGATTTGACCCCTTCTGAGGTTTTTATTCCTGGGATGTGGGTCATTATGTTCTCGGGCAGCAGGTCTATTTCCCATGGAAATTATCTCCATCAACTTCTCCATGGTATTCATCATTATGTTGAATTTTTCATCTGAGGACCATGACGTTAGTGGATGTGCCTATCCCTGGGGTCTCTTGTCACCTTGGTTGAACCTCGGTTTTGTTTTTCCCAACACCATCATGTTTACTTCAACTTCGACAGTGTTACTCATTATAGCATCTAGACTCATTGATCTTCTTTCTCTCAACAACATGGCGAAATCACTGTCAAAGGAATCAACATACCTCAACTACGCAGCACCAGGGGGTGGCTTGAATTCCACAGGGATTGAGTTGTACACCTTCAGGAAACGGGCTGAGAATTCTTTCATTGTCTCTTCCAGTGCTTTCCTCATATTATTGTATTGTGTTAGAAGATGTAGAGGGTTTTTCTTTTACCCCCTTTTATTCAAGAATGACGTCTCAAAAGTGGCGAAGTCCCAAATGCTCACAGGCGGGAGGGCCTTGAACCATTTTCTTACATCTTCTGAAAGGTTATGTGCAAACAGCCTCATTTTTTTGTCTGCATAGTCCACCTCCTCCAGGTCGACAAAATCATTAAACCAGTCCAGGTGCCTCTAGGCGGAAACATTTCCTTCATCATCGTAGATCCTGATTCTCTGGCTATAATTCTAAGTCAAGTCATGTAATTGGGCTGGCAGGATGGGGGGGGGAGAATCTGGTGGCCATAGATATAGGAGAATTCGTATTCTAAGGGATATTATTTGATATTAGGGTTTGGAATTTCTTCAGGTTGAAAACAATCTTGTCCAAACTGGTTTTTTACTTATACCTAAATAGAGTTTGCTCGAAGAATTCGTCAAACTCAAGGTCGTCAATTCTCTGCGCGTCGTCTTTGGGTAAAGAAAGGATTTTTTCCAGGTAGTAGAATGGGTCCGATGCTTGCTCTCTAGTCCTGCGCAGAATATTCTTAGGGTCATACACAAGCTCTGTGGGGTTTGGGTTAGGATTTGATCTGGTATAAATCGTCTTTGGAGCCATGGTTCTTGAACTATGCTACTTGGAGCTACTGGTCTATTTGGACTGGAGTCTCCAAGGTAAGGGTTTCATCTGGTACAGATATTTGTCCCTTTGTTACCCTCAGGGGTCAAACTGCAACGTTAGTCATTCTCCCAGGGAAAATCTAATCAATTTCATCCCCGACAATGGCACCAGAATGTTAGCACTCTGTAAATTTGTTCGGTTGATAAACAGACGATGAAGGTAACGTTTTCAATCAACTTTGAGACCCAAAACTAGCCTTTAGGATCTAGAGAGGGCTCTCTCAGGAGGCATTGTCTCCGCGTGGGATATGGCTTTGAAAGTAGTGGCTAGATGTAACACCTTTGATATAATGGTTTTTGGCTATATTGGCGCAAGAAAGTAAAACTTGGGCTATGGAGTCGATTTGAAGAAATGACAGAGATAGATGACTTAGTGACTGGACTTGAGAGGATAAGGCTAGGTGAGTAACAGTTCTCAATGTAAAACCATAATGTGTGGCAGGAGAAAACACAAGAAGTAACTCGAAGCACCACCGCAGGCGAATTCAAAGTTAGCTTTAGAGGAAAACGTTTTGTCTAAGTGGCACGAACAAGGGGCATTGCACAGTGAATCCACTGGTTCGAAATTTCGTTTTAAAATAGATAGAAAAATATATGAATAAAGATGACAGGAAGCACATACGCAAAGAAAGAGGCACAATACATCCAAATGCTACAACTAGAATATTTTCGTCAAGTTACAGGACCTTTGCATTAAATTTTAGTGAAAAACTCAAATTGCATACAATATTTGTCGTCTACCAAATTTGCCAACCAACCCGGCTTACATTGAAAAGATGAAATATATAAATGAGTACATCGCTTGGGCTACCCTTCTTTTTAACTACTAACCCTAAAACTAGGAAAAATGAGTAGCATGCCTTGGAGACTCTTCACATGGCGCTTTCCAAAATAGACAATAATCACGTCTATTTACCCATGATTGTTCGCAAATTTTCCCATGAGGATCTGGTCATCATTCAGATCTCAATATGAATAAAATATGTGTTAGTGTATCCCTTTAATCAGGTTTTCGAGCGAACAGGTGTCTACCAGGAACTTGTTATCTGCTATAACGACTTTGATTTATGTTGCATGCTCATTTGCTGGAAAAATCTGTGCAGCAGGTGGTTGTTCGTTTTTCACGATTGTTATCAAAATGGTAGAGTTCTTTGGGGAAACGTGTCCTCAAAACTTCCAATATTTGTCTTATGTGTGAAGATGTAGAGAAGAGCCCCAGCTAGACTCGTTTCTTCTATGCGCTGGCGAGAGCCACGCGGGCTTCCTTCTCGATCGCTTCACATTCTCTGGAATACTTTGTATTCCTTTCTTTTGTCAGTCTATGTGCTTCTCATAGCTATACAATGGTGTCTTTCACCTCTCTAAGCAATATTTTTAGCCATGCCACATTCCCTTTGCGACCTTGCGTTGTTGATGCTTCCATAGTCTTTGTCACTAGTTACCACCTCAACTCCGTGTTTTCCAGATAGAGTTCAGCGATAACTAGATTTTCCTGCTTTAATTGCTGAGATGGCTCTTGGTCATTCTCTCCTATTATATTCATTTTCCTTGTTCTGCCCCTGCGTTCATGAATCTATCCTCCAGCAGGCTCTAGCCGGATGGCGCGCATGAGTAGTTCTTCAGCCACTGATCTGGCACGTGGCTCTTCTGAAAAACAAGCTTCCATAGCTTCCTTGTTCTTCCTTGGCTTGCCCCTCCTCCGAGGAATTTTCTTTGAGGAGACGGGGCTTCTACTATCTTCCCCTCCTGTGAAAATCCCTCCACTTCAGGTTCTACGTGGTTTGATCTGGTCTTCTCTATAGGTAAAGGAATAACTCCTTTCACATCTTTGGGAATGTCTGTTGCAGGTGAGAATGACTCCCGGTTGTTTTGGGGCTTGGACCTTGCAATTTTGCTTCTTCGTGCACCTTTACTTATTCTCTGAGAGGTCGCCATGGTGCAACCAATGTGTATTATGCATGTAGTATATCCAGCAGACACACAAAGGGGGGAATTTTGAACAAACTAGACTGGCAAGGGAAATTGCAAACAAAGTGCGGGCCTGGTTCTACGACTGAAAAGAGTGTCGAGCATCTGAGATTTATAACAAGTCAGGAAGAAGAAGGAATAATGCTGGAGGATAGTGAATTCATGGTGAAGAGATGTTTTTAGTCGAGTTGCGGGTTTTCCATGGAAAATCCTCACATGTAGGATACAGGAGATAAGGGCTATTGGGCATGCATGATATGAATGTCACGATTTTTCATTCCCTCGGCCTTCATGATGAGCTAATAATAGTTGTTGTACTCACCGTTGTGACTTCCATTAACTACTTGACTTGACCTGGGGCACATAGAGACTGGTTTCTTAACAGGACTCGACTCTTTGGAAAAGGCATACCACTTATGCAAGTTTCGACTCTGACATCCCTTCCCATCTCCAAGGGCCAACTAACCACTTGTTGACTTTGATCTCATGGTGCTATGTACCTAACTTCACATGTTTGGACGCATGGGTCACAACGTGACTTAAAACCGACTCTAACTAGAAAGAAAATGGTGGCGCTAACAAACCCTACAGAGTGGGAGACAAGTAGATCAAAAGTATGAAGGATATAGCCTAGAAGGAGATGGATTGTTAAGGTATCAGGGAAGGATGTACATCCCCAAAGGTGGGGATATTTGAAGCATCATACTCAAGGAATCCCATAGAAAGATTTATTGTGCACATCCATGTGTGAAGAAAATGTACACGGACATGAAGAAACTTTTCTTCTAGGCAAGCATGAAGTGTGATGTAGTCCATTTCGTCACCGAGTGCCTAGAGTGTCAACAAGTGAAGGCTGAACACCACCACCCGACAAGCCTCCTAAAACCACATGGCGTTCCTATGTCCAAGTGGGAAGTCATTTCTATGGATTTTGTTGTGAGATTGTCGCTCACATCGCATAGACACAATGTCATTCTTGTGATAGTTGATAAGTTGACCAAGAGTGCTAATTTTATTCTAGATAGAGACACTTATGATGTCACTAATGTGACACACATGTTTATAAGTGAGGTCATCCATTTGCATGGGTTACCCAAGAAAATCATTTTAGATAGGGACTCCCGATTCACTTCTAGATTTTGGACAAGTTTGCAGTCAGCGTTGGGAACTCGGTTGAACTTGAGCACAACATATTATCCTGAAATAGATGGGAAAACTGAGAGAGTAAATCAAGTTATGGAAGACATGCTTAGGATGTATTTTATGAATAATCAAACCCATTGGTAGAAGTACCTACCTTTGGTAGAGTTCGCCTACAATAACAATTTTCATAGCTCCATTGGAATTCCACCCTATGAAGCTCTATATGGAAGGCCATGCAGGATATCGTTGAGTTGGGAAAGGATAGAATACCGAGTGACAATTGGGCCAGAATTGATTCAATAGATGGAGGAATAGGTGATTCATATTAGGCAATGACTAAAGGAAGCACAGGATAGACAGAAAAGTTATGTTGATGCACATAGGACTGATCGAAGTTATAAAGTGGGAGATCAAGTTTTCATTTGTTTTGGGCCTAATAAGAGTACCATTCGGTTCAAGAAGGGGACAAAGTTGTCACCTCGATTTATAGGACCGTTTAGAATCCAAGAGAGAATTGGAATCGTTTCCTATCATCTCGTACTACCACCCCACTTGCATAAAAATCATAATGGTTTTCATATATTTGTTCTACGTCATTATGTTGCTGACAAATCTCATAAACCAAATTGGAAGGAATTGCGGGTATTGGACATGGGAAGCCTCAAGGTAGAACCGTTATGCATATTGGACCATAGGGTCTGAAAGCTCAGGAATCATCTAGTAGACCAAGTTAAGGTCTAGTGGGACAAGTATAACCCTGGATCTGCTACTTGGGAGGATGTTAAGACCTTACAATGAGATCATCCCTCACTTTTTTTACCACCTCAAGAATATGTTTTCTCGAAGGTTGGGTGTATGTAATGCCACCTTTTGACTTAGACAACTAATCATATTTATTTTCTATTCACTGTAAAACTATCAATGATACACTTGAAATTTTAAGACATATGAACCTATGTGAATGTCAATTCTATGAATGTTTAACTCTATTTGAATTATGATGGATATTATGCAATCTATTTATAACTTAAAAAAAATTACATTTAAAGTTGTTGGTACATGGATACCGGATTGAGATTATGATTAAATGTATTCACATGATGATAATGAATGGATATGTATGAGTTGTGTTATAGACTAATATGCAATTCAAGAGGCTATGAAATAGCCAAAGAATGATGATGATAAAAAGGTTAATGTCGTAAACATCGACTAGGAAACAGTATGGTATAAATTTTGTATGTGAAATTATATTGGTTAAAATGCATTACTATGATATGTGGACAAGTGCAGGTTTTTCAGGTGGTGAGACTGCCTAAAACTGAATATACGATGACAAAATTCCCAGCAACACAGTGCCACTGTATGGTCCATGGTAGGGTGTTGAACCTAGTTCTATTAGGAGAGGTGGAGGCATTTCCCACCTTGTATCCTCTGAAACCCAGAGTCATGGGAGGGTGATGTTAGCTCACACTCCCCCAAACGTGTGATGATATTGTCAATTGCCTATTTTGAAGCTTGATAAAGAGAGTTGACACTTCCTCTTACGGGTTCTATCTGGAGTTAGGTCAGTATAGATGATGCTCCAATATAGTCTAGCAGAGGAAGGATATGGATGGAAGATGGAAGTAGGTTAGGGAGGAAGGATGACTAGAAGTAGTTTCAGAGAGTGTGTAGGGATTTCACCTTATGGTATAATTTATCGATTTCCTCAATTATATGTGTGTGTGTGTGTGTGTGTGTGTGTGTGTGTGTGTGTGTGTGTGTGTGTGTTTATGTTGCTTGTGCTAAATTATTATAATTGAGGGATTTCACAAACATTTAATTGGTCTACTATCTTTTATGAAATGAATGGTCTTGTTGATTGGATTGGACGCATGCAAGAATTACTTTAGGACTGATAATTATTGTCATTAGTCCATGTGTGAGTCATGTATGTGCTAGCTACACATGCATGTCTTGCACATGTACACTAGTATGTATAAGTGTTTTAAATTGATGATGTTGATTATTTGATGTGGATGTGTGAATCGTGTGCCGTTACCCTTGTATTGTAAATTACTCTAACTTCAGGATGAATTTTCTTGAAGGGTGGGTGTATGTAACAACCCAAATCGATTAATTTTTATCATAGTTTTTAATTTAAATTTAATTAATTATTAAAATATATTAAATGAGACTTTTATTATTTTATTATTAAAAGGTGGGTGAAGTAATTAATGGGGGGATAAGTTTGTTGGGAAACTAATGGGGGGATAAGGTTGTTGGGAAATTAATGAGGGATATTTGAGAGAGGAGGATAAGGAAGAGAGGAGGGGACTTGGAGAGGGGGTCTCATTTTGGATTGAAAATTTCTGCAAGAGGTGAAGGAGGAGGAGGAGGAAAATTGGGAGAACAAAGCATTTTGGAAACTCTCACAAGGCACTGTTGTTGTTGGGAATTTTGGGCTTGGGGGGCAGAAAATAGCAAGGATTCCTAGAGCTAGGGAGATGGAGAGGTTGTTCCTAGTTGGCTAGGAGGTTAATATTCAGTTGGGCAGTTTGGGCAAGCTCAAGAACAAGAGAATCGGGGACTAAATCAACTAATCTACATATAGAAGTATGTATTTTGCGCAATTTATGTTGTTATTATGTTGTTGTTGATTATTATGTTGTTGTAAATAAAATCATGAAAGGAAAACCTTGAACTAAATTGAATTTATTTTGTAAAAATATGAATATATTTTTTATTTATTTTGAGACTTTGTATGAAAGACCTTACATTTCCTCCTTCACTCTCATTCTCAAGGGGTCTTTGGCCATGAATGAAAGAGGCATAGAAAGTGAAGAGAGCATTGTACTAGATATTACCGAAATGAATAGATTGAACCTCATCTGAAGTTGGTTTTCCCGTTTGGGTTCCAGAGTAAACAGTGTGTACATTGTGATTTGATTGAGTGATATCTGTGTGTGCAATGTTTTTATTATTTAATTTAATCCACAATTATGTGTGGTTAATGGTGACAAATATGAATGCCTACTTTTATTTAATTTATTTGGATTATGAAAACCATTTTTCCATGAATGCCAATAGGTCCAAAATCCTTTCCATCCATTTCTTTATGAGATTGGAGATCAATGGACATAGTTATTTGATTGTTTCAATCTTGTATGAGTTTTTAAATTGGTTTAGTATGGCTATTGGGTTTTCCCTTGGGAAATTTTCTCTTTACTCATAGATTTCCTCTCTATTTGAGCGATTTATTTTTTGATGGGAGAAATTATTTTTACTTGGGACGGTTTACTTCATGTCAGGGTAAGTTCACATCCCTTGGGTGTCTAAATAACTTGTTGAGACAAATTTTTATTGCATGGAAATCTTCCATCTGTTTGGGTTATTTCCCACTTTTTTAGATGACTTCAAATTCCCCCTAAGTTTTTTATTTCATTCTTGGTCGATTGCATGTTCCCTTAGGGTGAATTATTCATTTTCTAGTCGATTAAATTCCTCCCTTAGATGAGTGGATTTTGTTGGGAGATTCTTAAACATTGGGGTGATTTTCTCCCTCACTGGACTTCAGTTCCATTGCCTAGAGAAATTCCTCATTCCCTGGGTCGACTTATAGATTCATGCATTCTCCCCACATGTTGCATGACCTATCTAGACTAAAATTCACTTGCTCATCGATTTGACTTTCCCATGGGTCAATTGGACTTCCTCCTAGCCGAATTTATTTTGTTGAGTCAATATTTTACCTCCATGGTCGACTTAATTCCTTTATTGGTCAATTCACCTTCCTGGTCGACTCGTTACTCAGTCAATTCAACTTCCGACTAGTTGAATCACTCTCATTTTTTATCGACTTAACTCATGTATGGTCGATTTTATTGACTGGTCGACTCCTAGCATTTGTAGTTGATTTACCTTGCAATTGGGAAACTCCACTCATCCTAGTCAAATTTATTTTTATGGGATGAACCAAAATTTTGTTGTTGAGCATTTTTATATGTTGTTGGGTGGACTCCTACATAACAGAGAATTTATAGACATTGTCAGGTCGATTTGTTTCATAATTTGGTAGACTTATTTCATAATCTGGTTGACTTATTTTTCTTGAAGGGAAGCCAATATTTTATGAACCACGTGAGATACCATGCAGTTAGCAACAAGAGGTTATTGGTATGTCCACTGGTGAGTGAAAGGCTTCACACTCTCCTCCTTTATCCTCGTTATATGTTTGACCATACAACTAATTTGAGATACCAACACAAGCCTCACAACCATTCTAAGACTCAGAACCGAGATCTGAAGAAGACAAAGTCCACCATTATGGAAATTATCGTTGGTTTGAATAAAAACTGCATATAGATACTTGGGAGTGGGAACCCATTAGGACTTGTAAATTGAGTGTTACACACTTTCCTTGGAGGAGAATTTCAATAGAGAACATAGGCCTAGTAACTGATTTAACAGTATATTTACATGCCACTAGACAATAGGATATTCAGAGGAGAGACCTGGGTTGGATCATTGAGGATAGAGAATTACTGCTACATTGAACAGGGCTTAGATAAAGACTAGAAATTAAATTCTGCAAAGGATCTATGTTGGTGAAGTGAGTGGGATAAAATTCCCTCGTTTGTGGATCAGATGGTATTAGAGAGAGGTTGCATCCTTGACTATGACATAGATACCAGAACTTTGAAGAGAATATAGAAAACCTCAACATGTAAAGAAAACAAAGACAAGTTGGAAGACCTATAGGCTAGCAATGCTCAACTTCGAGAAGAGAATGAGAGCTTGAAGGAGAAATATCATATGTTCAACAAGAGGATGGAAAAGATGGAGAATCACCTTGAGACCTCTACCAAACTACTACCAATGCTCGAGAATAAGTTTTAAGAATGACAAGACTCCCTCAAAATAGTCATGGTAGATTGGGACAAGCAAAAATTTCATCTTTCACACTTGGGAGAAAAGGTCATTTAGTTGGATGGTTGGCAAGAGGATAGGCTTTTGCAAATGATGGTACAACTGCAACAAGAGTTTCTAGAGAAGGAGGAGGCCTTGGCAAGGCTCCAAGTAGTTTTCCAAGAGCACCAAGAATCAATGCCACCATCCATTTCCACTACCTCAACTAGAACCATAACCCATACCACTTTGGTAAATTCACCTTCCATAGACATTCCTCAAGAGAATTTTGGTGAATTTGAGAAGCATACGAGAGGAATTGTTTCCAAAATTCTAAATCAAATGGGGTATGATGGAAAAGGGATAAGAAAGAGAAGACAAGGCATCTTGATCCCCATTGTATATATGGCATGGGTCAAGCATGAAGGCCTGGTATTTGATGGAAAAATTGCAAATCATGTGACCATGAAGACCATTTTTGTGAAGGCTAAAGACATGTCGGAGTTGGTCTACTCATCAGAGGAGAGAGAAACAATACATAAAGGTGTCAACCCACTACCACCTAAACCTTCTTGTGGTGAATTGAAGAGGGGAAGTGATGATAATAACTTAAATAATCAACCTTTACCATCACTTAGAGGAAGCAGCAAACCAATCAGTTGAGGAAATAAAAAGAAAAAGACCAAGAGGTCTTCATCAAACAAAACATCTCGTGTTTGTCACTGTTACAAGAAGAGTGGTCATAATGTTGTTATTTGTTGGTACATAGAGGCATGTTTTTTTTTTGGAAAGAAAGGCCATAGTGAGGTAGCTTGCTAGGAGAAGCAAGCCACATTCCACATGCCAGATTTTTTTTAGAAGAAGAAGGGAAAGGAGACTTCACTTATAAAATATAAAACTCAGAGGCACAAGAGGAAAAGGACTATCTCAAGCATTCCATACCACAATGCCAATAAATTTTTCCACCATTTCAAGATGAGTGGACATTGGGAAGCAAAGTGTTGGCAAATTCATCTAGAGATTCACGATAGAAACCACACAACCAAGAGAAGGGTGTGGAGAGTGAAGATTGTGGAAGATGAAGAGTTCTCTACATCTCTAATCCAGGAGGTGGAAGTTGTCCAAGAAAATATGGAAGCATAGAAGGTCTACATCACGAATGAGAAGGACAATAGATTGATGAAACAAATAGCCACATTCCAATGGTTTTTTTCGACCTTCCATCAAAAGAATATGTTCTTGAAGATGTGTTATAGATTGGTGCATAGAGGTTAATGACCTTTGGAGGAGTTCTTGAGAACTCCATGATGTGCTTGCAAGAATGTGTAGGCACCAGAGGGTTGTTTCCATGATGAAAAGAAATTGATCCTAGTAGAGGAATTCATCCACACTTCCTCTTCAGAAGTTGTTATGTGATGGAATATCTTGTTGGGATAACATTGAACATGGACCGACATTCAACTTGGCTTCAATGCAGCCAAGATGGACTATTCCAAGATGAAGAGGGAGATGGGAATGGATGTTGAGTCTAGAGTTCAGATCTGGAGATTTCTCAAAGATAATCTAGTTAGTGAGCATACTTCTATAGTGTAGGAACAAGCGAGCCAGAGTTGGAGTTGAGGACCAGAGTCAATAGCTAGAGCCATAGCTAGAGTCAGAGTTGTTTCCAACAACGAGATTTGGATCCATGTTCTAAAAAGAAGGCACAATAATCCAAATTGGTTTCCTTGAGATTTTGGAAACCAAAATCCTCTCAATTGGGAGGTGTAATCTGAAATGGATCCGAACTGACAAATGGATGAAAGACTTAGTACCTACAATGCAATTCAATGGCTAACAAAGGCTAACAAACTATGTAAAACAAAATGTAAATATAAGGTTGAATGAGACAAAAGTGAAAGAAAAAAAATGAATAGGAAAGAAGGTTGAGGAATGGGAAGTGAAGGGCTATGTCTATTGTCCTTCCCTTACCCCCCCATATCTCCTTATTTCATCTTCACACTCATTCTCAAAGGGTTTTTTTCCAAGAGAAAAAGAGGCATAGAAAGAGAAGAGGGAATTATACTAAATATTGTTGAAATGAATAGATTGAACCCCATTCAAAAATGGTTTTACCGTTTTGGTTCTAGAGTAAACATTGTGTACATTGTAATTTGATTGTGGAGTGATATGAGTGTGTGTGCAATGTTCTTATTATTTGGTTTAATCTATGGTTATGTGTGGTTAATGGTGACAAATATGAATGCCCAATTTTATTTATGTTAGTTGGATTATGAAAACCATTTTCCCATTAATGCCAACAACTCTAAAATCCCCGCCATCCATTTCTTTCTCATATTGGAGATCAACGAACATGTTTATTTGACCATTGCAATCTTGTAAGATTTTCTAAATCGATTTAATATGGTTTTTAGGCTTTCCCTTGGGAATTTTTCTCTTTCCTCATAGATTTTCTCTCTCTCTGAGCGATATATTTATTACTGGGAATAATTCTCCTTACTTGGGATGTTTTAGTTTGTTTTGGGGAAAGTTCGCATCCCTTGGGCGTCTAAATTAATTTTTGAGTCGAATGTTTATTTCCTGGATGTTTTCCATTTGTTTGGGTTATTTCCCACTTGTTTATATGACTTCAAATTTCTCCTATTGTTTTCTTTCATTCCTAGTCGATTTCATGTTCCCTTGGGGAAAATTAAATTCATTTTTTGGTTGATTAAATTCCTCCCCAAGCCAACTGGATTTTTCTAGTCAATTTCTTAAAGACTAGGGCAATTTTCTCCCTCACTGGACTTCAGTTCCATTGCCTAGAGAAATTTCACATTCCCTAGGTTGACTTAGAGGTTCGTGCATTCTCCCCACACTCGGTATGAGCTATTTGGACTAAAATTCACTTACTCATCTATTAGAATTTCTTGTGGGTCAATTAGACTTCCTCCTAGTCGAGTTTCTTTTGTTGAGTCGATATTTTACCTCTGTGGTCGACTTAATTCCTTTGCTGGTCAACTCCTTACATGTTCCATTTTTTACCCAGTCTATTCAACTTCCAACTGGTCGAATTACTCTCATTTTTATTGAACTAGCTCATGCCTAGTCAACTTTACTCATTTTTCAACTCCTTGAATTGCTAGTTGACCTACCTTGCAATTGGGTGACTCCACTCATCCTGGTCAACTTTTTTTTTATCGGGACAACCACAATTTTGCTACTGGAATTTTTAGATGTTGTTGGGTGGAATCCTACATGCTAGAGAATTTCTAGACATTGTTGGGTCGAATTAAACCTCTGGTTGACTTGTTTCATAACCTGGTTGACTTGTTTCAAAATTTGGTTGACTCTGTTTTCTTGAAGGGAAGCTAAGTTTTTATGAAACACGTGAGATACTGTGTGGTTAGAAACAAGAGGCTATTTTTGGGAATTGATGTGTCTATTGGTGAGTGAAAGGCTCCACACTATCCTCATAATATGTTTAATGATACAACTAATTTTAGATACCAACACAAGCCTCGTGGCCATTCTAAGACTAGGAACCAAGATATAAAGAAGACATAGTCCACCATTATGGAAATTATAATTGGTTTGAACAAAAGCTATAGATAGAGGCTCGGAAGTGGGAACCCATTGGTACTTGTAAATTGAGTGTCAAACACTTTCCTTGGAGGAGAATTGCAATAGAGAACATGGGCCTAGTAACTAATTTATGAGTATATTTACATGCCACTGGACATCAGGCTATTTAGAGGAGATACCCGAGATTGGTTGGCTCATTGAGGACAAAGAATTACTGCTACATTATCATATGTGTCTTGTATGTATGTTACCAGGATAAATAAGGAATATAATCAATCCAGAGCAAAGGTTGCACAAAGAATAAGTTTTGCAGCCTTCTGAAGACATGACTATCTATACAAGCCTTAGAACATGGTTGAGATAGAGACCATAAATTAAATTTGCAAAGAATCTGTGTTGGTGAAGTGAGTGGGATATAAGTCCCTCATTTACGGATCAATCATGATGGCCTGTAAAACCCCTCTCAACACAAAAACTAAGTCAAACATGATAATGTTTCTTAGAAATTATAACCATAGAATCACATTGAAATGTTGTGACCTACAAAATTATAGTCTCGTAGTTATATCATTCACAATGAATCATAATTTTGAATTTGGAATATTATTCATATATTTATGTGACAACATCTATGTTATGTTAGGCTTCAAAACACCTCTTAGCACAAAAACTAAGTCAAAGATGATAATGTTTCTCATAAATTTTGACCATAGGATCCCATTGAAATGGACAGTCAAAATATAATTGAAACTAAGACTTCATTCATGGTATTTCTCTCTCACAATAACAATAATTATGCCCATAAATTTATTGACAAACCCTAAATTTTGGGTGTTACTACTTTCGCCAAGTGAGTAGGAGGTTTCACAAGTTTTTGTTTTACAAAAACTAAAAATTTTGTATATATAAAAGGCACGACTGAGGTCGCATATTACAAAGGAGGGTGCTGGTGGAAGAGATACCATCTGCAAAAATTCCACAAAAAGGCTTACACAACTAAGTCTAGAATTGGATCTACTTCATTGTAAATAGATATTTTCATTTATGCCCTAATACTGTCTTACAAGAGATTTAATTAAGCCATTTTTACAAAACAGAGGAATTTCTTACTGATCTTCTTTAGAATTGGTATTCCTCTGGAGGGGGCTCTAGCACTACGCTCAAGTCGAGAAGCATGGGGTCTTCTATGCTTCTGGTTTCCTCATTCTGGCTTTCTGCTGGCAAATTTGGTGGCATGGCTTCCAACTTTGCTTCCATGTTCTCCCCTTGGCGCCTGAGAAATTCTACTTCATCTTGTAATCGATTTATCAACAAGCGATGCTAGTCTAGAGTGTCCAGTGTGAAGGTGAGAGTGGAACAGTGATATTCAAGACAGAGTGTTAGCTTCTAGGTGGTGGAGAAAGTATCGTCCACTGACTCTTCCTCCGATTCTTCATGGGTTGAATGATGAGACATTCCTTCAAATAAACTGACTGAGATTGCTAGGAAATTACCTCCAATCCAATCGTGCTTGCTTCTTCCTGTGTCAATGATATTGCCTCTGGTGGTGCATCTGTCACTGATGTTTCCTCTGGTGTTGCCTCTATCACGGATGTTTCCTCTATTATTGTTTCTTACTTTGTTGCTAGTGCTAATAAATTTTCCTGGAGTTGTCCCTCTTATGCTGGGGAAATTGCTAACTCCTATACTTCTTGGGCACTGCAATTCCTCTTTCCTTATGAAATTCCAATCTGCAGAAATAAGGTGGGGATGACTGTGGTGGTGGGTCGAGAGATTACCTTCCAATTTATCTCCGCAGGATAAGGTCGTGATGTATGAATTCCACCATTTCCATGCAATCTCATGAATTGGATGTCTTTCAAGCTTTGGAGCGACAGGTACTACCTGCTTTCCCTTGTGCTGAATCATGATGGAATTCCCTTCGATTACCCTCGCCTCAGGTGAAGTTATGGTGAAGGTGATGTTGCACATTTTTGTGCGAGCGTGGAGGGTCGGATATGGCAAGTTCTCATGAACGAGGAACACAAAGTGTCCCAAATTAACCATTTTGTCATCTTGTTGATTGTTGCTTCCCATGGGCCAAGCGAAACAGGAGTACAACACCTCCCCATATATGACACTCTGTTGATTGCATGCTTCTTCTAGTTGTTGCTTCGCAGGGGTACTAACGCCAAGTGGAGCGACGGCAAGAGGGGGTTGCTTCATCAAGGAGGGGATGAAAAAAGGTGCCTCCCCAGCCTTTTCATATGACCCGGGGCTCTTCCAATTGATAAGTTTTCTTGTTCATCCGCTTCTTTGTTTTTTTCATGGGGGACATGATAGAAGGAGGTATGAAAAGAGGATAAGAGTGCTTTGATCCTCTCTATGACTCTTTTCAGCTTGGAATTATTTGGGGCAGTCCCTTTGACGAAGTGTTGAATTGTATTTTTTGATTCCCCTATTACGATGATGTTGCTAAGTTTTTGTTCCCGAGCTAGGAGCACTCCTTGATACATCACATAGGCCTCTGCCATGTTGTTGGTGGTTACACCCAGATTGTAGGAGTAGTTTAGCATCATTTTTCCTCTAGGGTTGTACACTAACCCTCCCACACCTACCTCCCCTAGGAGGTTTCACTGTTAAAAACATTAAACAAGTTCAATGTTATTGCTTAACTTGGGAGATTAAAAAGTTTTAGTAAAGTTATTGTGATCGTTTCCCTTTTCTCTTGCTCTCTTTCTAACCCTGCCCCAATATTAGAGGGTCATTTTCCACCACTACCACTTCTGTTCATTTCTGTTCTACTACCTACACTGGAAAATTGTTATCTAGCATTAGTTGGTTGCTTCTAATCCTACCCTCACTATAGTGACCACCATTTTAAATTTATCACTGCATGTCAATGTCAAGTTGATGTTATTGGAAGAGGAGGCTAGCAAGATAGGAGCCTGGAGAAGTAAGAGACTGACACCATTATATTTCTATGAATTTTTTTACATGAATTAATAGTTCTAAGGAGGGATGAGGTGTCACAAAGGTACCCATAGGATTTGAACTAGTGGCCAGATGGGGGGGACTAAACCCCAAACCAACCACTGCTCTACTATCTAAGACTATGTTAAGTTCGACTTTATATGAAATTTGATTACATTGTAAAAATAGCAACATTAAATGAATTACTACACCTAGCCAACCTTCATTTGGGATTGATCCGGATTTATGTAGGAACACAATGAAATACATAAATACACATAAACACAGAGATGCAGCGGAAATAAGACTTCATTTCATTAATAACAAATGACTGAAATATGCTTACAGACAGAATGGAAATAAACTAGCTAGGGC
>ML776577.1:1862782-1941805 GCA_009831015.1 Picea engelmannii | reverse complement strand
GATTAAATCCCCATTGTGGATTAATCATGTCATTATTATTATTATTGTTATTGGATTAATCCCCATTGAGGATTAATCATGTCGGTAATTGTATAAGGACCAAATCCCCTTTTGTGGATTGGTCATTGGACAATTACAAAGTGAAAAATAAGAAGCGGCCCCAGCAGTTATAATGGAAGACCCAGAATTAATTAAAGGTGGGTTTACCCACCCAGAGTGAGAGGTCGGCCCTGCCAGATTGTGACCTTTCACACGTGCCAGTTTGATATAAATAAGAGGCTAGCACCTCACTTCTAGCACACTT
This sequence comes from Picea engelmannii, assembly GCA_009831015.1. Lineage (NCBI taxonomy): Eukaryota > Viridiplantae > Streptophyta > Pinopsida > Pinales > Pinaceae > Picea > Picea engelmannii. The sequence continues at coordinate 1,941,501 of ML776577.1, read as the reverse complement.
CACTTGCTCATTCTCTTATGAGGCAAGCTGCAATTACAAGTTGGAGAGAGGAGAAGAAGGGTGGCGCATCACTTGAGGAGGACTTTTATGTATTGGTTTGAGTTATCTCTTGAACATTGTATAAGCTATTTATGATAAGGAAGTTTTGCTGGGTTTTCTTCCCTAGAGGGTTTCCCAGGATAAATGTTGTGTCTCTTGTGGATGTGTATTTCTTAGTGATCTTGTTCTTATTATGCTCTTATCTAATGAAATGCAAAGAACTATAATAATGGCATAAAACATTAACAGATCGAAGTCTCTAAAAAAAATTAAAAAAAGTACTCCCATATCTAAAGGATTTCTATCTCCCTAGTTTAATCTTTGTTATGGGAGAAAGACATTGTACTCCATAATGTATTAAAGGATGAGAAATATGGTGGGGTTTTGTGAGGCTACTACTTGTGTAAGAGTATACATGAGGGCCTGTAATTTATCATGTAAGTTGTCATCCTGGATAGAGCAAATGGGAATTTGGTTGATTTTCTAAGTCCTAGGAATACAATAATTCTCTATATAACCAATCAAAATGTCTATGGCTCCACCATGACCTACTCCATGTGAAATGCATGACCAAACTCACTAGGTTATTCCAATAAAAAAATATACGTCCTTGAAACCTATGTCAAGTATCTCATCATGAATGCAAAAGACACTAATGTCAGGGTTCCATAGTATAACAAATCTCCATTGTAGTCTGAATTTGCTTAGCATATTGGCACATTTGAATAACTTGATAAGGCCACAGTTCCATAGGGAACCAAGAATAGTAGGGCCCATAAAAGTAGGAATATTATCTACCTCATGCTCTCTCACTCCAATAAGTGAGTTTCATCATGCCTATACAATTAATAAAACATGAGAATATTAATGCAAAAAATAGAAATTTTTAAATTATGTTTTTTTAATGAACAAAACCCTCTAGTTGTATCAATATCATGTGTGCATAGGCCTCACATTAACCTAGTTGGAATAAGGCCTTAAGTGTGTGGCCATGCTAAAGTGGAACCGCATGCATAAGTTTTTACTTCTATGAAGGGTTTAGTATCCATAAAAAATTGAAAAATGAAAAATTTAAAAGACAATAATGAAAATCTTAGTGTATAGGGTTACTTATATCAAACAACATCAAAATCCTACAGTTGAATCCTTCAAAATCTATAGCTAAAATTGGATATTGAAAATGGATTAGTAAAAGGTAAATTGTAAAATGGTAAAAAAGATTTATTTTTTCAATATTTATATAATTTTTACCCTCACTTTTCATTCTAAGTCATTTTTGAGATCTGTTATTTCTTTGTTTTTGGTAGAATCTTGAAAAGTTGTTTAGATTGATGTTTCGAGGGTACTTTTGACTTTTTCAAAGATAATTATTCTATTATTGGTGTCTTCAAAGTTCAATTTTTTTTCGAATCTCAAGTTAATAATGCTTGAATAGCATATACGTTAGGATATTTTTCCATTCATATGTTCATAATTGACCTTATTTAGTCTTATTTCACCTTAAAATTGACCCTACTAGGTTGTGACGTATCCACCTCTCTTTATTTTTCATTTGGGATAACTTGTGTCATAGATACTACCTATGATGGGATTCCCTAGTTAGCATCCTACTTGCCATTCGGTAACCATGATAAGAATTTATCATAGAATCACAATCCCCTTTAGTTCCACCATGAGATTGAGTAAGAAGTTGAATGATTTCTCTCTTCAATGTTCTAGCCTATTGCATAGTGGGCTCCATTTGATGTTTGGTTTTCATTTGCATGATCACCATTTCTTGTATGATTTTTTCTATTCTTCATTGTAGCTTTGTTCTTCATGATTAATACCATTACATTCATTTCCACTCCTATCCATTTGTATCACTTTCTCGTGCATTTAAAATATTATCCCTTGGGGAGGCATGATTATATCTTGCACTTTTCATTTGCCTCATTTTTTAAAAGGATTGTTCCATGTTCTTGGGATTTAGTTTCTCATCTCATGATACTAGTCTCCTCCACCATATTATCACACATTTTTTTTTATATAAACTGAAAAAGAAAAACAAACAAAAAAGACAATGATAAAGGGGGAAGAATTGATATCTTTATTATTCTTTCTTTATGTGGAAACATTTATTGTATGTCACCTTTGAACAAATAACATGTTTTGAGTCAGTTCTTTACAATTGGGTTGTGTATTTCCTTAAGAGTTAGACCATGATTTTGAGTTAGTACTCCTCTAATTGGTTACTCTCCTGATCCTCATGGAGAGTGACTCAATGACTCCTACATTGATGATTTATATCATTGGTGTTTGTTATCACCTTTTTTTTTTCACTTTTGACATCTCCATATTTTTTCCAAAGTACACCATCAAACAAAATGTTTACCACCCATTCCATCTCCATGAGATCTTTGTAAACTTTTGAGAGAAACTTGAATTTTGATTCATTAGGGATATTACATAAAGTGAATTTTGGTGATGGTCAATGTAGGATTCTCACTGATAAAGTGAATTTTGATGACACACCTTTAATGACCATCATTATTGATTTTATCCCCAAAAATTGTACATGACCATAAAAACCACAATTTTGACTGTTTCTGGCTAGAATTTTCTGGAAAAGGAAAGTAATTATAAGTGGAAACTTTTAAAACCTAATTTCTATTCTTATCGTTTAATTGGTTAATTAAACACTATTTTATATCACCATGTCAAGGGGGTTTAACCACTACTTTTCTTTTAAAATTTTGTAGGTCTCTCCATTCCTCATCCATCCACATATAATAAGTACATGTTGAACTTACACCATGAATCTCGAGGACTCCTTCCTCTTTATAACATTTTTGTATCTTCATGCTACTTGAAACCAAGGGATCAACACATGCTAGTGAAGAAAATGAACCTTCGAAGGAGGAGACTAGAGAGCTAGTTATTCAACAAGGTTTTCTCCATAGGTGACATTATGTATGCTTTCCATTAGATATGAATTGATAATTTACATTCTTTAAATTAGTCTATTCATATTTATGGTTGTAGTTTCTTCATTTATGTTATTTTTATATGGACATATTAGAGTTTAAAGTACTGTAAATATTCTTTTGGAATGTGGTTTTCATGTTTCATCTTCATGATTGTTTTTATCTAAGTCACAACCCTTAGATTTGGTAAATTTCTCATCCTTGTTACAATTTGCCACCAATAGATTGGTGACTCCACTGGGGAAAAGAACCATTTATTTTTCCATAGTTGTGAGTGTGTGTTCAATTACCCCTACACAATATAAGCATGGTCTCTCTACACAACATAAACATGTTAATAAGGTTGTATATGAATACAGAGACATTTTCGCCTCACCTATATGGGGGCCTTTTCCATTTTAGGTCAAATATCCCATTGAATTGATATTTGGTGCTCCCTTACCCAATGGTCCAATATGTAGATGCTCATTTCTAGATAATGAGGAATTAAAGAATAAATTCATGGGCTCATATAAAAGGGATGCATTCTATAGAGCTCCTCACCTTTTGGGAGCCCAATTGTGTTATTGCAAAAGAAGGACGGGACATGGAAACTATGTATTGATTATAAGGCCCTGAACACAATCATTGTCAAGAACCAATACTTGATCACCCAGATTGATGATATTATTGATTAGCTTAAGGGTGAGAACTTCTTTAGTAAGTTTGAAATAAATTTAGGAAACCACACATTTCTGATAGAACAAACTGATGTATGGAAGACAACCTTCAAATATAAAGAAGGCCTTTTTGAGTGGTGGGCCATTCCTTTTGTCTTGAATAATGCTCCAACAAAATTCATGAGTATGATGGATGATATCATGTGGTTGTTCACAAAAAAAAAATTGATCTTATATTTGAATAAAATCGTCATATTCATTTGGAGCTGGGAAAAACATTTATATCACATACAACAAGTCCTGATCACCTTGCGACAACACAAGTTATACACTAATATGGAGAAATGATCATTTGACATGTAGATAAGTCAATGCTTAGGATACATCATGGATGAACATGGGGTGCATTTGGACCCAACCAAAATCCAATTCATTCGCAATTGGATTTCTTTGAGGATTGTGATAGAGCTTTGAAATTTCTTGGGCCTCACCAACTTCTACTGTAGGTTCATGTTGGGGTTCTCTCATATCGCTTGGCCCTTCAGTCAAGTGACCATGAGTGGAGATAAAGCCAATATTTACTAGTGTGAATCACAACATAAAGAATTCTAGGATCTGAAACACCACCTTTGATTCATAATAGTCCTCACATTACCAAAACTGCAACAACCATTTGAGATTCAAAAAGATGCCTCCAATTAGGATATCGGTGTAGTACACACTCAAAAAGGACATATAGTGGCCTATAATAGTGAAATGATATCTGATTTTGTTCAAAAATATCCCACTTGTGACATGGAAATGTACTCCTTTGTGTAGGCATGCCAATAGTGGAAGCATTGTGTTTTGGGAAATGAAACAATCATACAACAAGCCTATGCAATTCATGTAGACAAAATAAAAGTTACATAATGAATTCCATTAGAAGTTGTCCACATACTTGTAACAATTCAAGTCAAACATTAAGTACAAGAAGGGTAACCATGTTGTAGATTTCCTCAATTGACCCCTGGTTGTGGTGCTAACTGCAGTTCTTAACTCTCGTGGGCACAAGACCTCTGAGTGGCCACAATTATACAATAGTGAATTTGACTTTACTGTTACTTATTAGAAACTGAGTGTAGGTAAAAAAGTCATAGAATTCCACCTCCAAGATGTGCTCTTGTACTATATGGGACTTCTTTTTGTTCCTTCAAGTGAACATGTGAAGATAATTTTAGAGGCACATTACAATCGAGTGGTAGGGCACTTCAATGGGGAGAAGACAATATAGGAGAAGACAATATAATTAATTTCGAAGTATTTCTATTGGAAAAATATTAGATGATATGTCAACTAGTATATTAGGTCGTGCACTGCCTATTCCATCGCTAAAATGGCCATCAAGAAGGAAGGGATGTGCACTCCTCTTCCTACCCCAGATAATCCCTGAGAGTTAGTCTCCATGGATTACATGTCATGTTTTCCCTCCACCAAACATGGTCACGATTGTGTCTTTGTGTTTGTTGATTATTTATTTAAGGTGGCCATTTTGGAACCATTTAAAAATCTTATCACAACCAAGGCCATTGTTAGGCTCTTCTTTGAGAATGTTTGGGTTCATTTTGGGCTATCACAAACCATTATTTTAGATAGGGAAATAAGGTTCCTTAGTACCTTTTGGTCTATCCTATGGTATTTGATGGACACCAAGATGACCAAATAAACGAACTTTCACCCCCAAAAAAATGGACACATGAAAGTGGTCAACATGATGATTGTGCATATATTGTGCATGTACAACTTCAATCATCCACATATGTCATATAAGAGCCTTCCATACATTCAACATAGCTATAAAAAATCCCTCCAAATCTCTATTGGCCACAATCCTTTTTATGTTTCCTTGGGGTTCTATCCATTTCCCCCCATTGATGTATCTCTTCCTATTCCATCTTCATTGACAGAGTCCTACCACACTCAAACCAAGGGAGACAAAGAAAGCAAATTTTTTGAATGTATCTAACACCTCTGATAATAGGTTCATAATATCTTGTAGAAGGCCAATGTCAAGTACATGCAATGACATGACCAACATCGGGTTCCGCACAAGTTTCAAGTTGGTTAAAAGGTATGGTTTCATTTGAAACAAGAGCACCTCACATGCCCCTACATGAAGCTCAGACCACTCTAATATGGGCCTTACACCATCACAAAGGTTGTGTGTGAAAATTATTTTAAATTGAGTATTCATGATTTCCTTGGCTTGCATCCAATATTTAATATGGAGCTACTTTGACCATATTTCCCACCTCTATTGGAAACCTCGAAGGTGACTAAGAAATTGACCCATACAAAACTCAATATTGATCATGGAAACTAAGATGAAAGGCACCTGCCAGCAAAACATACAACTCTATCAAGTTTTCAAAGCATGATAGATTCTTTAGTAAGGCATGTTGAGTCATAGAAGTTCCATATTTTTCCACCCTTTTTCCCCTTACTTTTAATGTTTTCCACTTCCCTCTGACCTTGTATTAATCATTTTTAATGCTTATTAGCAGGATTTTGGTTTAAAGTGTTTTCCATTGCATTTATTAGTATTTCGTTGAGTTATGATTATCACTTGGAATAATTGGCATATTTTGTATTTACTTATGAATAATGACTCAATTTGGGAACTGCTTTAGATCCATGTATTGCAGATGGAGTAGTCAACCACCAACAACCATGAAACCACTTTGTAAAAAGATGTTAAATATGAAGTGGCTTTAATTGTAGATGATGCATTATGAAAAAACCATTTGTATAAATCCATTATTCTACATGTCTTGAATATCTTCCAAGTTAATTTGGATAGATACAATTTATTTATGGGCTATTTCAAATTATGGTTTTAAATTAATTAGAGATAAATATGACAAATTGGTGATGAATATGAGTGCAGATTTGGTTATCTACAAATATTTGAATATATCCATTAAATATATTATGGATATAAGTCAAATGCTATTAAATTTCATTTGAGATGAGTTTTGACCAAGTTATTAGAGCCTACATCTCCAAATTTGAACTTGACAACCAAGACATCCTAAATATGATGGGAGTTGGAAAGGATTAAGGAAACCATTTTCCATGATTGGAAATCATATTGTAACCACTTGGATTCATTTATCCTCAAGGGGATTTGATTTGCCATTTTCTATTTTTGGTTTCAAGTAAACTCATGTATAGAAGAGAGTGTTTCTCCATTGTGAAGGGAGGACTCATAGATCATATTGTTGAGCACTCAACACACCCTCAAAAATTTCATAAATTTTTGGATACCACTTTGCTTTCATTTTCATCTTAGATTTTGATTTGTTTGATCATAACTTGTTTTCAATATTTCTCCTAAATGATTTTTCTTGCCTAATTGTGTCCCTAGCCTAAGATGAATGATCATTCGAAATGATAGAACACATATGGTTTCATATTGAAATGAGAGGGGGTTTTGGGACTTAAATATTTTTGAAGAAAAATTGAAAAACCTTTCAAATCCTTGACTTTCCTGACCCCCGACAGAAATTTTTTTTGATCACCAATAGTGCATCGGGCAACGACCATCTCTATGCACAAAATTGGAAACATTTGAGAAAACCTTCTGATTGTCAATGTGCATCGATAATCGGTGTTGGTCCCTTCCTATTGCGAAACATTTGGACTGAGAAATGATGTTTTTCGTTGTCAATGAGTGAACTAATCGAGCTAGCCACGATCGTATGATGAAAACTTCATATTGATCCAAACCATTGATATCCTAAACTGAGATTCACTCGATCCTAACTTTATGAGTGTCCATGTCATTCGGTGGACTATCACCTCATGCTGCCACATCAACTGCCATGTGGACTCCTATACTGCCATGTCATCTGACACGTCATCAAAGAAACTATGTGCTGACACATGAACTATGCCACATCATCTTTAACACGTCACTTGCCACATCATCTCGAATGTCCTTCTTAAGACCATCAGTTGTTAGGGGAATTATATGATAGAATGAGAAACATAAAACATCAATGAAAATGAACTGACGCTGATGAATTTCATCAGTCGTCGGTGAGGTATGTTCTCTTTTGAGAAAAGATGATAAGACAAGTCTCCCTGTTGAACACCAATGCTCCCTTGGCATCGTCCCTTTGCATTTCCAAAAGATTATTCTGATGGCTGAAACCCTTTGAAAGTGAGATCAAATATGGATCGTCTATCCTATACCATGCATCAATCATGGCACACATGTGCGCATTCAAACCTTTAGGATTTCCAAATATTCCACTGTACTCGGTGATTGTAATTTCCAGATTTGAATGAAGGGAGGTAGGATATATGAACGCAAATGTCTCTTTAGCTTACGCATTGTTTTTGTTGAGAAACTAAGAGAATTTTTGCAGTAAAGAGCATCTGAAAACCAGACACTATGCGCAGTAGAACTAGGTCATTTCTAAATTCCGAGTGTTGTGGCTAGAACCGGTAAGTTCTGAAGTCCATTTTTATTTTCTTATCTAGGTATGAATTTTAATTTGATAACTGATTTATTTCTCATACAATTGTGAATAAATCGCGAGCTTAACAATGTTGTTTATGTGAATAAAATTTCACCATGTAGACCTACCACTCGATAGTCCCTGAAAACGCCCAAGGGGAAGAACACATTGATAGGCGAAGCTTCGAGCCCAGTTGTTGTCGAAGAGATGAAGACCATGTCCAAGGTAGAACATGTAATTTGACTCTCACACAATAAGGTTTTTAACCAGCCACCGTTGTATAAAGACATGATTTCGAGCACCACGTCCAAGGTACTTTTTTCCTCCTAGAATGATTTACTCAATAAGATAAATCACTCATATTTCCAAAAATTCACGCCTCACGTTACTTCGAAATTTCGAACATTGGATGACCAAGTATTCTCGAAAATCAAATGTTCCTTATTGCTCATGGTATCCTCTAGGTATCCTATATTTCCTTGCATAGAGTCCTCAAAATGGATAATTAGTCACATAGACATTGCTAAATGTCTTATCATCGATGAACAATGGAAATGTGTGGGAGTCATCCTACCCGTAGAAGTGAACAAGTATTATAAGCTTAGGGAACTATAGGTTAAGATAAGTAGTGATTTTGTAGTGGCCGTTTATGATAAACATGACATGAAAAAATTGTTGGCATCATGGTGGAAAGAAGACAAGAAATTTATAAACAAGATTGCATGATTGTATGGCACCACTAGCCTGAGAGAAACCTATATGTACTTAATGGCATTGATCTATCGAATTTATGGGAAGAAAGACTTCTCTAGATTCTTAGAAGCTTATATGCCTCTAGCTTACACTGTGGCGATATCGGGAAGCATTTTCAATTAGAGAGCTATCATGTCCAAGAAACTAAGCATTAGAATAGAGCAATCCCAAAAACCAAATCCTAGAGATGTACCCTCCTTTTATATGGCTTCCTATTTACTTTATGTAATATGTGCCAAAAATGTCTTTACATGGATGGGCTTGAGTTGGCATGTGTCTGAACTCCCGGTTCATGCATATTTTAGTGTCTTGTGGGAGAACAAATACAAGAAAGCTTATGCTATGATATGTGATGGTTTTTTAGCCAAACTATACTCTATCATATTTAAACAAGAACTCTCGTGGCTTTCAAAGACGACTAGAAACATAATTTCTCTAATCGAAAATTGGTACTTGGACGAAAAATATAATTATCTAAGAATATTTGGGGCCACTAGAGCTCCACATCATCTTCCATCTTATGTTCCATATCGATTGGTTTTGGGGGAATTTTTTTATCAAACAACTTTGTAGGGTTTCAATGCTTCACTGGTTAAAGACAAGAAGAGGGATTTCATCCCTTATGGTTTCCAATTGTGGTATTGTTTTGTAAAATATACTACACAGTAGAAACAAGAGGGCATAAGTCACTTAGAATATAGGTTCCTAACTGGAAGGTATCACAATCATGATCCAAAGGATTTAGTATCAAAACATGTTGGGCAAGTGGTATCGTATTGACCATATGCTCAAGATAAATTTGAGGATGAAGCTTTCACCAAAAATGCTTAGAACTGGGATGCAATACTTTAAGGGAAATCCAACCCAGATTTGACTATGTTTAAGGATATAAACATGGATGAATAGGTGGATATTATTAATCAAACAACATAAACAACCATATGAATATATACCAAGAGTGAAAGGGAAGAAAAAAAATTCCAAGAAGAAGCTGAAAGAATAGTTCATGAAACTGAGCAAAACAGGCCAGTTGAGGAGTTAGGAAAACAATATGAAAGTGAAGAAGAATTAAATAGTGGAGAGGGTGAAAAAAATCCACAAAAAGAAATCACACCAGAAGGCATTAACACTCATCCAGAACTGATCATAGATCAAGTCCAGGCGGGACATCCAGAATCAGTAGTAGCATCAGAGGTCTTAACAGAGGTACCATTCACAACAATCTCGACCCCTACAATGATGATGATGGAAATGATGATGTTGAAACCTCAAGAGTTCCAATTGTAAATGATTCCAACATGGATGTGAAAGGAGGACCTTTACCGGAGGAGCCACAACCAAAAGATCCATTGGTGGAAACAAGAACAACTGATAATGTCACAACTCATCCATAATTGGGGTCATAGTCACCCAAAGAAGAGAAGGCTAAAGAATATTAAGATGGAAGTGAAAGTGAATAACATAGTTGAAAATATATAAACCTTGGGAAAGATGATAATGAAGGAAATAAGGACCATGGGGAACATCTTGGAGAAGTTGCAGGAAAAGGGGATGAGTAGGAGATATTGAGTTCTACCCTAGAAAATGAAGAAACAATGAACAACCCACCAGACACTTCCTTTCCTAAGGAGGTGATACCACCGAAGGAACCAAAATAAAGTGCCCAAAAAAACACTACATCCCCCAAGCAGATGAATGAGATATCCACAAAAATAGGGACAGGATAGACCAACACAAAATATCAACTTCCTGAAGAGCCAGGCAAGGAACAACCATTGGATCAAGTGGAAAAGGAGATAAGTGGTCAAACATCAGAAACATAAAAGGGAAAGGGACCCATCCTAGAACACTTACACACTCCATAAAAAATAATTTGGCTTGGGGTGATCAACACATACCAGAACTAGTGGATGATGTAGTAGGCATTGAGGCTATAGTCTATGATAAGAAGATGAAATTAGTGGTAAAGAGGGCAAGTAGAAAGAAAAATCTGACCTTGGATAGTACTATGGTCATTACTACCGAGGAGACTCTATTAAACACTAAAAATCCAAAGTAGGCAAGTTGTTTGGGGAAGGGATATCCATATCTCATGCCACAAAGATAAGGAAGATGAAATGGAGGTTGATGCCATGAGAAGAGAGATTGAACACCTTAGACACCAGGATGAGTATTATGGAGATGCCACCCAAGCAATGATTGTTCTAAGAGATGAATTCTTGGAAGAGTATAACAAGTACAAGATAAGCCGATATATTTTCATGTCCAAGGATGTAAGTTACCAAGAAGAAAAATTTATATGTCTTGGGGAACATAAGGATATGTTGAGATGGGTGGAATAGAAAGACATGTCCCTAACCCAAATTGAATACATTAAGGAGATCCAAAAGGTTTAAGGAGGAGGAGATCATGGCATCATGATGCTTACTGATGATAGCACATATATGATACAAAGAGCAACTGAATATTGAGTCCAAGTGGTTGTTGAACTGCAACAAAAAATGTAGGAAAGGTGGGGGGAATTCTTAAGTAATTGGGAGAAGATAAATGAGAAAATGAGATAAATCCAATTCCATGAGTTCAGCTCACCAGAAGAATTATGAAATATCAGGGACATAGTAAAAGAGCACGTTGACCGAGATCATAAGTTTGAATTAGAGGTTCTAAAAATTGTTGGAGTTACCTCACACACACCTAGGATTTATTTTTCCTAAGGTTATTCCTTGTTTATTAGTCATTATCCAGTCTCTTATATTTTAGGGGAGAATATTCCACCTGGAGAATATTCTCTTTAGTTGACACTTCAGTTTTACTAGTTGAGTTGAGTCTAGATGCTGCATTGGTTTTGTCACCATGAAACACTAGGATCATCACCATGATAATGCGCACTTGCCTTGGTTTCATCACCATATTGGCACATTACCCTTGATTCCTTGATCTACTCCTCACTACACTCTATTTCAGTCAGTTAACTGAACACTGATTGACTAGTTAACTTAGCTAGGTGCCAGTTCACTCCCGTAATTGCCTGAGAGAATAGACTAGGTGAAAGTTTACTCTCGTAATTGTTGGTGTGTGTCCAAATCACTCTAGAACACAACTATGGCTCATTAGTTACTCATGTATCCTATATATATTGTAAATTATTCACTCTTTGAGTGTGGAATATGGTTAATGAGAATTATTCCATTCTTTCTCTCGTGTTTCTTCTTTCTCAATTTCTCTCTGCAAATGTGTATGGTATTTTCTAGCAAGATCTATTTTGTGCAGTTTCAAAACATTTACATGGTATCAGAGCCGACGAAATTCTAAGTAAAAGTTACACAAAATAATTTTTTGCAGGTACTGAAGATTGAAGAACACATAAAGATGGAATCTATGTTTTACTCACCAACAATACCTCTCATGCCTCATAACTATTTGGAATGGAAGACAAAATTTTTGATTCATCTTAGATGCAAAGGCTTGTACCAAATATCTATGGAAATTTAAGTGGAGCCTAATTCCACCGATGAGAAAAATGACTTTCTCAATAGACAAGATATGGCCATAGGATTTATATGCTTGTCTATTTCTCCATAAATTCTCCACCAAGTATGTGATGTCACACAACAATTCACTCCAAATGAATTATGGCCCAGATTGGAGGTTCTATTTGGGAATAAATAATATTGTGAAGATTGCATGGAGGTGATTAGGAAGATAAAGCCAGAAGAGAAATTGTCATAAGATCAAGCCTCTTATTCTGAAGAGTCTTCTACACAAGTAATTGCACAAATTTGTATCTCATTAATTGAAGATGATTTATACTCCATTTCAAATTTGTTTTATGAATTTCATGTGGAAGATATATGTCATGCATCTCAGGGGTCACATGCAGACACTTTTCCATGCGCAATGCATGCATCTCAAGAGACAAAAAGGGAGTCGTGCACATCAGACTCAATTATGATATTTTCTGAGCACAATTTGCAGAGAAAAAATGGATATTTGAATTCATCTCGAGAAAATATCCAATTTCAAAAAACAAATCATTCAAAACGGAGTCTAGGAAGTGAAGTTATGATCTTTTTAAAATCAACAAAATTTCAGCATTTTTCCGGAAATGGCCGCATAGTTTTCAAAATTTCATCCAAACTTTATTTGGATATTTTTCATTACAAGAAGAGAAAGAGGATATGTGTGGACATATCAATGGTGCATCTACTCCATCATATCCATGTAAACATCTACATCTTCAACAAAATCTTCAAAGAGCACAAACTTGCACAGTTGAGAGGTCTTCTTGGAGTGAGGAACATGGTTGTTTAGAAACTGCCTTTTGTTCCTTCTCATATTTTTTTTTATGCATTGTAATTTGAGGAGGGGGGGGTCCCCACGAATTTTTCCCTCTTTTCTCATTTATTTCAGGGTATCTTTTTGTATCTTTTTGTATTTGTGTTGCCGAGACCCATTCTTTATTTTCACCATAGTGATGTTCAAGGTGGGTGTTGGAGTTACCTCACACACACCTAGGATTTATTTTTCCTAAGATTATTCCTTATTTATTAGTCATTTTTAGTCATTATCCAATCTCCTATATTTTAGGGGAGAATATTCCACCTGGAGAATATTCTCTTCAGTTGACACTTCAGTTTTACTAGTTGAGTTGAGTCTAGATGCTGCATTGGTTTTGTCACCATGCAACATTGAATCATCACCATGATAATGCGCATTTGCCTTTGTTTCATCACCATATTGGCGTATTACCCTTGATTCCTTGATCTACTCCTTAGTATACTCTGTTTTAGTCAGTTAACTGAAGACTGATTGACTAGTTAACTCAGCTAGGTGGAAGTTCACTCTCGTAACTACCTGAAAGACTAGATTAGGTGGCAGTTTACTCTCATAACTGTTGGTGTGTGTCCATATCACTCTAGAACACCACTATGGCTCATTAGTTACTCATGTATCCTATATCTATTGTAATTATTCACGCTTTGAGTGGGAAATATGGTTAATAAGAATTCTTCCATTCTTTCTCTCCTTCTTCTTCTTTCTCCAATTCTCTCTGCAAATGTGTGTATTATTGTTTAGCTAGATCTATTATGTGCAGGTTCAACACATTTACAAAAATAATCACCTTGGCAAGAGGGAATATTAGGAATTTTATGGAAGGACCAATTAGAGAATCAAGGGTCCTAGAACACATCATTGCCAAATTGGATAAGTTCAGAAAAAGAATTGAAGATACGAGAGAAGTGGTTAGTGCACCTATGGATCAACATTGTTTCCCCTATGTGAACATGTGTGAATATATCTTTATCAATGGTTAGAGTATGAAAAAGAAAACCTGTTGAAGTAGTCACCAAAGAACTAAAGTAGGACTGAAAGAAGATATGTGGATTAGTCCACATCACTATTTTTATTTTTACTTAAAATATAATTAAGACTTTTTTTAGATAGTTTCATTTTGATAAATAGGAAGATTGACCATGCAAAAAAGGTCAATGATTTTGTATGAAATTTTGTAATTAGATTTGATAACTATTTCTCGCTCCAGTTAATTTAGAAGCCCAGAGAGTGCCAAAGACAATATTTGTTGAACTTGTTGCTGTGACCAGATCTGTGGATTGTTCTCTTTGTTTAGCAGCTACATGTATTCAGTAAGATCATAATTATTTTAAGTTATCTTGAGTAATTTTTAGATATTTGAACGGAAATTGTTGAAAGATGATGTTATTTAATTTGTTATGTATAAGTGAAGAATATAACTATTTCTTGCTAATCTTCAGCTTATGTATCATTGCATTCATGTCATTTATTCTTGTTTCTTAAAGAATACATGATATTTGATGAATATTAGTATTAGTGCTAAAATAATTCAATCTCATGTGTTGTTTACATACCATTGGCTAAAGGTTACCCTAGGCTCAAATTTATTAAAAAAAACTGGTTTCTTTTAGATTAGTTTCACTTTCTTGCATAAAAAAAGGAAAAAAAAATATAAAAAGAGATAACTAGTTTGAAGGGAATATTTAGAAACATACATATAATCATGATGTCCCATCAAAAAGGTTGTTAGGCCATCAATTCGGAGAATCACACTACTCCAAATGAAGAAGGGCCTAATTGGGCCTCATCTTTGGGTGTGATTCCTACTGTTGAGTTAAAGGGAATCCAACCTCCTCCACACATATGTCCATTATGATGGAATGGATAATTTTTCATAATCTCTTATTTTAGTTTAGATTGTAGTTTTATAATTCATGTAATGTGTGAATAGATTAGTTAATTTATGTTGAATCCTGACATGAGAACTCTATTTGACGATAGCATGGTCCCACAACAAGAGAAAATATCACTACTTAGTGTATATTTTATTTTACTTTAATTTATTTAATTTCCACAAGAGTGCCTCAATTCAATAATTTTTAATTTTGCAACTTTTGTGAACTGAAACTGGAAAACGCAAGCTAGGTTTCTATGCCTCAAACCAGTCACGCGTCACCTCCCTCTACTACTGCGTCCATGGAGGCCAAGGGAGGGGAGCCCCACGCTCCCTCCTACAGTTCTTTCAATGCTAAGGAGCACAATTCCTACCACATGAAAAGACTGACCTTCGAGCTCCCGGAAGGCATGCAAAATATTCTACTAGAGGAAGAGATGTTGAAGGAAAATCCAATGGACATCGATCCAATCGTAAGCCACACAAAATCCATTCACACCTAGGAACTAGGCAAATGCATTCCACAAGCCTTGATCACCCCAAAATACATCATCAACTCTCCCAAAATAGAGGACCAAAAACAATATCTGAGGGATTTCTCTCTGATAGGAAAGTTTTTAGGTCTATGGCCCTCAGAAAAAGACCTAATCAAATGGATACAACACTGGTGGAAACCCAAAGGCCACTATGACCTCCAACTTGGATCAAAAGGTTCTTTTACCATCATCCTGCACAACCTGGAAGATAGAAATTAGATCTTTGAAGGAGGACCCTATTTCTACAACTTGTTCAGCCTCTTCCTCCACTTCTGGATGGAAAGGTTCAACCCAGAAAAAGAAGACTTCATGCATGCACTAGTATGGTTGAGACTCTACTCGCTCCCACAGGAATTCTGAGTGGAAGAGATCCTTGCGGGAATCGACAACACCATCGACATCTATGTTAAAGCTTCAAAAGAAACAAAACAAATAAGGTACATAACCTATGCTCGTATATGTGTTTATCTGAATATATCCAAACCCCTCCCCAAAGACATCACTCTGGATTACCAGGATGATGAATGGTCCCAAACACTCGACTATGAGCACATCCCCTTCCGCTGCAGAAAATGCCATGAGCACGGACACCTCTTACGCGAACTCCTTTTAAATAATCCCACCAAACCCTCTATGGAATATCCCAACAAATCCAAGGATGGCTTCATCCCTGTCACAAGTAATTGCAAACATCATGTCAAAAAGGAACCCCCTCGGGCCCCCTCAGGACTCCCAATCAAGAACTCCTTTGAGGTCCTACAAGCCCCAATAGACACACCTTCCTCCTCAACAACACCATGAACTGACCCAGCTAAAGGCCAAATCACATCGAATCCCAAGCATTTAGGCCCATATCCCTCCCAACCCCCATCTTCTAATGCCTCCCTTTCCACCACACTTGGTCCGGAAATAGGAGATCCAGACATTGATCTAGAAGATCACGAGCTAGAAGGCATTGATATGGCACACTTGGAGCAAGCTTATCGCAAGCAAAAATTATACACCTTACCACCAGATCAGCTGCACAAGGTCCATAAAGTATTCCTTAATTCCTTAGCAGGAGGATCATCTTGCACCAACATGAACCTTGGAGTCCAAAAAGGAACAACAAAGGATCCACGCAAACCTACAAAGCATGAGAAAAAAAGAGGCCGAAAACCGAAGCATCAACTAATTCAAGATCTTGGGAACTTCCTCGTCAACTCGGGTTAGATACAGCTGATCTCAGATAGCTTTTCCCCACTTCAACCCCCACCATCCTTATGAAGATATTATCATGGAATATAAGGGGCTTGAATGCCAAAAATAAAAAAGCTATGCTCTGAGAGAGAATCAAGAAAGATCAGCCAGATATTCTCATATTACAGGAAACAAAATGCACGGGAGAGGAGGCCTCTTCTACGCTTCAAAAATGTTGGAAGCAAGCCCATCACCTGGAAATAGATGCCAAGGGTATAGCGGGAAGTCTAGCGATGCTTTGGAATCCATCCATGGTTCTGCTAGATGGATTCTTCACCTCCAAATGGACCATCACTGCATTCTTTCGCCTCATCGTCTCAAACAAAATAGGTTACATTACAAATGTCTAAGGCCCCACCAAACCATGTGATAAGGAATCCTTCCTCAATCACTTGGATTGGTTATTCGATCACATCATCCCCCACAGATGGATTCTTGGGGGAGACTTTAATATAATAATAGGCCTGGAGGAAAAAAGGAGGGGCATGCGTACTCTCGTAAGTGACAACGAACACTTCAAATGCTTCATAGGATCCCAGAATATTATCAATGTCAATACAGACCATGGAACCTTGACATCGTCTAACAGGCACTTGGGGGCTCAATAGGTCTCCTGTAGAATCAACCGTTTCATCATCTCAAAAAGCGTAATGCTAGATGGATTAGCATGGAACTCCATGATCATTGACTCTCTGAGTTCTGATCACTGGCCAGTCCTCCTCAGTATCAACATAAGCGACACTCCTGGCAGGAAGCCTTTTCGCTTTGAAAATTTTTGGATGACACATCCAGAATTCCAAGCTAATATTAAGTCGTGGTGGAGAGAGGTAGTTATTCATACAGGGACTCCCATGTACAAATTCCAACAACGACTTAAAAATCTTAAACAACATCTAAAATCTTGGAACAAATCCACCTTCAACAACATTTTTCAAGCACAGGAGAACCTCAACCAGCAAATTCAAAGCCTCCAACAACAAATCAGATAGCACAACCTCACAGGCTCCCTAAAGCACCAAGAAACCCATCTGAATAACCATATGGCTGAAAGAAGGGAGCAGGAGGAAATCCTCTAGAGACAAAAATCTCGAATCCAATGGTTAAAAGAGAGTGAAAGAAATACCAAATTATTCCACAGATCCATGATGCAGAGGCACCAATCAAATCGCATTACTCACCTAGTCTTAGATCAAGGAACGGATATTCAACAACACTCTGACATTGAAGAGGAATTGCTCTCTTACTATAAAAACCTTCTCTCGGAATCCCCTGTTGATCGGTCCCACGCAATCAATACAATCCTCAAGAACATCCCCAAGAAGGTCACCAAAGAGCATAATGAAGCCCTAATGAGACCAATAACTAAGGAGGAGGTGGATCAAGCCCTAAAAGATACCCCCATAGGTAAATCTCTAGGCCCAGACAAGTTCACTCCAGATTTCTTCCACCATTGTTGGAGCATCATCCGAACAGATGTATGGGAATTAATCGAGGAATTGAGAAGATCAGGACAATTACTTCACACCCTTAATGCCACCTTCCTCCCACTCATTCCCAAGGAAAACCACACCACTTCCCCTGTGCATTTCCGACCCATTTCCCTCTACAACGTCATCTACAAACTCCTCATGAAGATCATAGCCACTCGAATCAAACCCATTTTACCATTCATAATCTCACAGGAACAGTCTGGGTATGTGGAAGGTAGGAAAATATTTGACAATGTCATCTTGGCACATGAAGTAATCCACTCGCTCCACTCGACAAAATCCCCAGGTATGCTCCTAAAACTGGATCTCTCAAAAGATTTTGATAAATTAAGCTAGAGCTACTTGAAATATACTCTCCTTGCCTTTGGTTTTGAATCCAATTGGATCTCTTGGATAATCTATCTCACCTCTTCAACCTTGTTTTCCATCCTTATGATGTAGGAGCATCTCTCCACGTCAGCCAGCCAGCCATGTCAGCGCGTTCATTCAAAGCTGAAGAGAGGTGCAACCCTCGTCTTAAATTTTGATTTGAATGTAAATTAAATGTTTTAGGTTGTTGAGCCGTGAAGCCGTGCCTTTGCACATGCTATAGGTAGATATGCCTTTAATGTTTTGTAAGGCTGGGATCTAGATCCAATTTGCGGACTAGACAGGCCATTCAATGCAATTGAATAGGGTAGGTGAGGTTGGAGGGAATCTCTCTAAGATCCCCCTCATGTAAAATATATTTCATTGTAATTGTATCTCAGGGTAGCGATTCTGTGAGGAGAGAGCAGAAGAAAAGGAGTCAAGACCTTGTTACGGTCCGCGCTCAGAACACCTTTGTAAAGAGGCATTTTGATTAATATAAACCAGAGCAGTTTTTCCTGCATATTGTCTGTGTTATGTGAATATCTTTGTGTGTTCTTTCTGTTGTAGATGTATGCTAGACATTTGTAGGGAGTTGTTTGATTTTCAGGCTTGAGAGGTTCTTTGTGGTTTCATGCCAGGAGGGCGTGACAGAGTACTGGGGTCTCTGTATACCAGTGCATAGATGCACTTCTGAACTCTGTGGAGTCAGACAAAGACGTGCCAGGTGGGCACATAAACTGGAATCATCAATTCAGAGGAAGACCTGTGAGGTTGTTGAACACCTCAGGAGGCAAGGCTGTGTAGGGGAACATAGTTGCAAACATAATCTCTGAGGAGTTCTGTAAATATTTTCCAGGTGGGCATTGAGCAGGTGCAAGGGAGTGCACAACGGAACTCTGTTATGAGTTCAGAAGAAGACAGAAGCTCTGAGGAGTTCTATAAAGCTTTGTCTGATGGGCATTGAGCTAGTGCAAGGAGTGCACAGAAGAAGAACTCTGTTGTGAGTTCATTAGAAGAAAGAATCATCTGAGGATTCTTGATACTCTTCTAGGAGGGCATTGAGTAAGTGCTAGAGTTCACAGAAGGAACTCTTTGAGTTTAGAGATTGAAGAAGAGTCCAAGGAGAAGGATCTTCATAGGGTTACTGAACACCCTGCAGACTCGGTAATAAGTTGCTTGAGCGAAGGATTGCTAGGAGGGCATCATAAATTCTCCATCTGAAGGAGAAGTTATAAGAGGACCGAGTTCCTTAAAAGTATGAGAATAGGGGAAGCTCAGAAGGGATAGCACCTTCATGTGTGCAGAGACTCTGCAAGGTGTAGGAGTCATGGAAACCTCTTAAGGTTTTAGGGAAAGGAAAGCTTAGGAGGAACAACATCATGGAGAACGCAGGAAGGAATCAAAGCTGAAGATCTCACGGAAGCAAGGAAAAGTTTGAGGCCTTTAGCACTTGGGAAATATTCCAAGCACCAGAAGAAAGCGCAGAAGCTCAGGAGGGAGCACAACTGCTATTGGATCTACTGAAAGGAGTTGGACCATTAAAAGTTTCTACATCCAGAGAGCAGCAGGAGAGCGCACAGGAGAAGAGGAGATCGTGAGCCTTCGGATATCACTCAGGCAACCGATAGCCATTAGATCTGTCAGGAGTTACGTGGAGTTTAAGCCTTCGTGAACAGGGGAGAGAATGTCCCGAAGGAGTTGTATCAAGATTTTGACATTCGGGAGGACGAGAGTCTGGGTACTCGATCTCAGAAATCATGAAATTGCAAAAGAATTAGATCCGTCCATCTGCAGAAGGAAACGTGTCGTGAGATCACCGGTATCGGGGATTCAAACATCGGAGGTCAGAAGGGAAAGTTCTTCAACTTCACAAGTGGAGAAGCTGTGAAGTGAATTAGGACCATCCATCTGAGAAGTGGACAGGTGGCATACTTGCCGACATGGAGGTCAGACCTTCAATGACCATTTCGGGGTTTCGTGAGTCAAAGGTCCGAGAGCACAACATTTGGATTCACGAAGTCGCGAAGTCTGAAATTATGAAAAGGCGGGAAATTCCATCATGGGACCCACGTAGATGATGTGTCGGAATTTCGTCATTTCGGCATATTGGAGGGTAAGAAGTTGAGACTCTTGTCCTGAAAGTTACAAAGTCACGAAACTGATAGAGAATTGCAGTCGTCTGTTAGGAGGAGGACAGGTGGCAGAGACCTAGGGATCTCGTGAACTTGAAGGTTCGCAGGGTGAGAGCCCAAAGATAGGGTGCTCCAAGTTGCGAGAGGCGAAATCGCGAGGAGTGTGTATACCCGTCGAATCCAGGTCACGGGAGGACTGTTGGATTAGGAACCCCATCGCATTTTGCGTCTCAGGGGTTCGGAGATTGAGAGGAGTTACTTTCGATTGCAAAAGTCACGAAGTTCCGAGTTGCGAGAGGCGCTGGCATTTAAGCCTAGTCGGTGGTCACACAGACAGAAGGTGCTGACAGAAAAGGAGCCATAACCATTTCATGATCTCGGGTATCGCGGATTTGAGAAGGAAGAGTCGAGAGTCACGACTCGCGAACTCGTAATATTTCAAGTTGCGAAAAGGACCTGTGGATCAATAAAAATTGAGATTCCTGCGAGGAATCGAAAGCGTCGATCCAGCTCAAGGGCATATAGAACGATCATGTGAACGGATCTCGGCCCGAGGGCTGAGAGGTCCTGCATCACCTGATCAATGGCATTCCCTCAAGACCTTTCTCGCCTACTAGAGGCATAAGACAAGGGGATCCACTCTCCCCCTTCCTCTTCATTATCATGGAGAAATGCCTTAGTCGCACCATCAAAGCAGCCATTTTGGATCAATCCCTTTCTGGTTTCACTCCCCACAGATTTTCACCCCCCATTTCACACAGTCAGTTCGTAGATGATCTACTCTTAATGGGAGTGCCCACTATTAGATAATCTATCCACATCAAATCCATCATCACCCTTTTCTGCAAAGCTTCAGGCATGGAGGTGAACCTTTCTAAATCATAGGTTTTCTTTATTAATACGACGCCGGAGATCCAAAACTACCTCATGCTTCTACTAGGTTTTACTCACAATACCCTTCTATCCACCTACCTTGGAATCCCCCTCATAGATAATCTGCTAAGAAATCTATCCTGGGAGTCTCTTCTCTCCAAGTTTTGCAAACGTCTTTTGTTGTGGACCTTTTTCTCCCTCAATCTGCCTAGTCACCTCATCCTCCTTAAGTTTGTACTCCAAGCTCTACCGATCTACACCTTCTCAGCCCTAGCAGCTCAAAACTTCATCCTCACTACCCTGAGAAACATACAAAGGAAATTTCTTTGCCGGGGCACTAAAGAAGGAAGAAAAATAACACTTCTAAGATGGAAAAATGTCTGCAAACCAATGAAAGTAGGGGGGTTAGACCTCAGAGACCCCACCCTCCTCAACAAGGTCCTCAGTGCGAAAATATGGTGGAGATGGTTAAAGAGACCCCACCTTGTGTGGGACTTCTTTTGGAGGAAAAAATATATCCCCACAACCCCAGGAAAATATCTCATCAGATGGAATGGGAAAAGCCCGAGCACACTCATTTGGAATGCAACAAGAAACAATAGGGGACTCATTACAAACCATGCTTTCTGGGAACTACAAAGAGGACATTCGACCCTCTTCTGGAGCGACTCCTAGAAACAACTCCCAACCCTACAAATAGATCCGACAATGAGCACACTCATCACCCACATGAAATAAGTAGGCCTTATTAAAGTAGCAGACTATTGGAACATGGCACAAAATGGTGATATATGGTGCACCTGGAAAAATAGCCACGAAGCCTTAAACATCCCCAACGAATTAAACATCCAACCACTGCTAGCTCATTTGGACGCAAGGAAAATCCTAAACCAACAGGGGAATGAAATCCTCTAATGGGGACATACTTCCATAGGTACTTTCAACATTCAAGAGGCCTACCGACTCAAAGAGGAACATGGTTCACTGCCAACAGAGGAAGTCTAGAGAAAAATTTGGGAAACAAAGTCTTGGCCAAAAATCAACACTTTCCTCTGGATAACCTCTCACAACATCATTCTCACATGGGACAACTTAAGGAAGAGAGGTTTCATTGCCCCTTCTTGGTGTCAGCTATGTGGCTCAGATGAAGAAATGCAAAATCATCTCCTAAATTTTTGTTCCTACAGTTCGAATATTTGGGATCATGGTGTCGGCCTCATGAGAACCAAGGACATAAATCGTATAGGCATAAGGGAAAATTTAGCAGGGTGGCGTGCCTCAATTTTTCAATCCCCTATCCTCAATAAAATATGGCAACTCTTACCAGGATTCATCCTCTGGCAAATATGGAAGGAAAGGAATCGTCGTATCTTCAATTCAACCACCAAAAACTGGAAGGAGGTTTGGGCAACTACCCACTCCAACATCAGAGAAACACTCCTCCTCCACCCCTATACTAATCAGGACTGGAACTACCTAGAAACTGAGCATATCATCCTCGAGGGCTCGCAACTTCACTTACACTCCTTTCCACCCTAAATGGACAACAAAGAACACCGCAAGCTTAGCCCCACAAACTAGGAATCGCCAAAAATAGGATATTATAAATTGAATTTCGATGGAGCCTCCAAAGGAAATCCAGGACCAGCAGGCTATGGAGCAGTCATACACAACACCAAAGGAGAAATACTCCACATTGTAGTGGGAAACCTGGGGCACAACACCAACAACGCATCGGAAATATGGGGACTCCTTAGAGGTCTACAAGCAACTAATGATCATGATCTCTTCCCCATCATTGTTGAAGGATATTCGCAAATTTTCATTCACCTCCTTGATCGTCTCCTGCATGGGGCAGACCTAGAAAAGATCTCCCCCAGTTGGAGACTCATGAATGGAATCCTCATAATCAAATCCACTATGCAGCCTAATGGGGTAATCATACTGTCACATGTCATAAGATCAACCAACCAGGTGGCCGACTTGCTAGAAAATCATGGGGTGGATATGAAGGAAGGGGAATTTTCATGCTCACCCTCCTACACCTCCTTTCATCCCCTCGTGTTAGCTTGCAGAGAAAAATATAACACCAAAGACTGGCCCTTGGATGGGGTGTTTCGTGTCAACATAGGTGGACAAGCCATGGGGCAGCCACTTGGCCAGACTGATAGCCCGATGGCACACGATGGA
This sequence comes from Picea engelmannii, assembly GCA_009831015.1. NCBI lineage: Eukaryota > Viridiplantae > Streptophyta > Pinopsida > Pinales > Pinaceae > Picea > Picea engelmannii. The sequence continues at coordinate 1,917,560 of ML776577.1, read as the reverse complement.
GACCCTCCCCCTAGCTTGTCACCTCATCATTTACGCTCCACGACCGCCACCCTCTTGCACACTCCAGATGGACGTCCTCGTACATGCCTAGTGACCTGCATGTCTTATCACATGCCTCCCCCTCCACCGTTATCATGCCCCAACCTTCACGTTCGATTTCATTCTCCCTCCCTCGAACCTCAGAGCTCTCCCTTTCTTTCTTTGGAGCTCCCTGGTCACTCGAATCTACTCTCGCCACCCGCAGAAAACCCCACTTCTCCCCATGCCCCAACTACAAGTTAAACCAAGGAGAGGATCTACCTAGTATGCGACTAGAGGCAAGCAAATTCCCCACTCCAATGCTCTCCCCACTATGAATCCTCCCTTAGCTCCTGCACTTCTCATTGCTCCTGCTCCCCCCTTCACTCCTGCTCCTGCAGAGCCAATTCACGAAGCAGACTTACCTATCTTGGCTCCCATAGTAGCACCTGCTCTAGTTGTGCCAATTCTTGAAGCTCCCCAAGATTTGTCCCCTCTCTCAAATCCATATGCCTGCAGGTTAAAATGGTTTGATACCATGGGAAAATCCCTGGGTTTTTCACCTCCACCACCTTCTCCACCCCATGGATCACCTCCTCCTGATTCCCCTTCTCACCTCTCCGATAAATCCACCTCCATCCCCTCCACCCGACCCTTCTCCAATCCTTGGTTTACTTGTGACAAATGCGCAGACCAAGGAAAAATTATGGCCTCCCTGAGTGAACTAACCAAGGGACAGGAGGACCTCAAAGAATCCCTCAAGGATTTGTAGAAGAGAGATGCAGAGAAATGTCATAGGGTGGACAATTTGGTGTCCTTTCCTTAGGATCTATGACAGGCAATTATAGAGTGCGACAAGGGAAAGATGAACAAAACCTAGGCCTTTGCAGGCCCAAAATTTGGTCCAGGTTTTTAGATTTATTTTGTTTATGTTTTCTTGATTCTAGTTTTAAAAATCTTCCATGTCTAGCTCATTCTAGTTTACAGTCGTCTTTCGCTCAGCGAAGCTTAGTAGTTTTTCACTTGTAGATAGGGTGTCGCCCTGCGTGGCACAATAGATTTTTTGCATGACAAACAAAGACTTTGGTTTGGACAAGTGTCACACTTAATTTTTGGACAAGTGTCACTCTTTCTCAGACTCATGCCAATAGTGGTTTCCCAGCTGGGCATTGTTGACATGCAATACCATAGGATTGTAATTTCTCCAAGAAGGTTCTAATATATTAACTAACTTACAAAAAATAGTAATAATTTTGCAAGTGTGATTTATTTCTCACAAGGTGTGGTCTGCTAAATCTTTGATAATTAACTAGGAGACAAATATCATGTTCATCCTACTATGAAGAAACCAGGAAATGTATCTTAATTAATGTGATTAAGTGATTTACTTTGCTAGTGTGGATTGACAAATCTTTCAGAATTAACTAAGAAAAAAAATTGATGCTCAACCAGTCGAGGAGAGACTAGGGAATGTGCCTTTGTTAGTGTGATTAAGTTGATTTCTTTACTTTATTGCATTTGAATTAAGCATTTGATTAAATTGAGTACATAACTCAGTATCCAAATCTTCCATGTGTCAGATGACTGAAGCTTCGATTCTTTGTTGAGTGATGTGTTTCCTTTTCTGCAATGCAAAATTTCCATTTATTAGAAAGCATATTAAATAAATCAATGCAAGATATAAAATTGTAGCCTGCATTTACAATGCATGACATCTCACAAGAATTTGGACCCTAGGTTGTTAATTGATGTTTGAAATCTATAATTGCTAAGGTGATTATTTATCCCGACATTTTGGATTTTTTGTTGGGGAGATGTTAAGGGTGAAATAGTATATCTTGTATTGGTTTTAATTGGCACATAGTATTGAGATTTCACAAGGTAATTGGTGTACTGAAACCTTCTGGACATCCCATACATAGTGTTTTCATTTTAAGTTTAAAGCATGTAGTTTACATTATTTAAATCATGTTTTTCTTTTTGGTGCAGTAAGATCCACCCATACTAATATTTCTTTTGTAGGAAGTTTGTCAAGAGAAAGAAGGCTTGGTGAATGAAGAATTTATTGAAGGATTCAAGGGGAAGTCACTAAAGAAGGCCATCAACACACAATAATCACAAATTTCAAAAGAGGTATGTGATACATTATTTGATTAATGAAAATACTTCCCATAGCATTGAAATACATTTTTTTATGTTCTGTGTATGCACCTCAAAATTTCCCTACAACAATATATTCATGTCTTGTAAACTGTTCATTTTTGGGGATCTACAACTCATTTTGGAGATCTATTGCAAATCCTAAAAGAACGTGTGGGTTAATTTAGGAATTGAATGATTGAAATTTTCAGTATGTGGATGTATTTTATTGAAATAGATATCCCCAAAAAAATTCACACACATCTAAAACATCTCTTTTGAGAAATTGGTTGTTGTGGCATGGTTGGGTTGTTCGATTTACTAAAAAAATAGTTGACACAATCATGTTTTGAGAGATAATATGGGAATATTTTCAAAACATGTTTCTATCCAAAATATCCCTTGAAATATAATTTCTAACCTAATTTGAATTTCTCAATTTAGATCTCAAATGAAAAGTATATGACCAAAACATTGATTAGATGTAGGGTAGGCATCTCAGGAACAGAGTTGGGACAATCACTTTTTAGGGTTCCTAAATGGAAATATATTTCAAACCTATTTATAGGGTATATTATCCTATGAATATATTTTAAAAAACAATTTGGATCACTCCATTTCAATATCTTATGAGAAATTTATGCCCAAAATACTAACTACCTCTCCTAAATCAACACTACTAAAACTTTGTTTCCTAGGATGTTCATTGGCATAGTTGACCTATTAATTCTTATTAAATTGAAAACCTGTTTCTAGTGGATATAGATATGTGAATCTACTTTCATATCTGATTTTAATTGATCCAATCCATCATCAAATGAAAAAATTAGGAAAACAATTGTGACTGTTGGTCTAAGATGGAAATAAAAAACACCTTTGTCATGCATGTCGTCCATGAAAATATTTGACATATTATTTCATGGAATTTTAAAAAATTATTTTTAACTGAATTATCCATATGAATCTATTTTCATTTTTATTTTTAATCACTCAAATCGGACTTGAAACAAATTTTTTATCAATGAAATATTGTTGGGTAGTCTAGGTGGCCACCACTCTCCCACCTATAACAAATGAATTTTACTTTTTCTATCTTTCCATGGATTTATTTTATTAGAAATAATTGTAATTTTTTTGCGTACGTATTGGATGAAGAGATATCATGCACCTCTCTTCTCCCACAATCTCATGTTTTATTGCAGGCAAGAGATAGTTTTTTTGTAGGTCTCAGAAAGATCAAAGAGGGTCTATCCATGTACGAGTGATTCTTGAAGACAAAATTTCATGCCAAATGGGCATGTCTTCTAGGAATATAATAATGAAGATGTAATTTCATGTGATTTTTTTCCATGTTTAAATATCAAGTTGCTAAAATCTTAGTCCAATAGTGTCTCAGTTGAAGACAATAACAATAAGACTTTTTCATCAAGTTGTATATGGATCCAGAATGAGACACATGAAGAATTGATTTGAATATTTTTAAGACAAGCATTCCAAAAGTTAAGTGCCATTTATATATCAACCATTTATACATCATCCATGCCATTTCTACCTATGAATCCTTCCAAAATACCTAAGGTTCATCATGCTCGTTCACCAGCACAATGACATGCCTATGCATTTCCTTCCTCTTAGCTCATACTTTCATGTTGAATTTCATAAAGTATCATTTTCTTATGTGGTTATCTATGAAAGCCAATAACCTTTACCATAATATCATTCATATAAACACTACACTTAAATCAAAACTTCATCCCATTCTCTAAGTTTCCATGACTTTCTTCTCCACCCACTCCTAACCCACACAATAAATTCATCTTGGCCCACTTACAATGCCAAGTTACCTAACTTTCCTACCCGATCTCCAAATAAAATTTATCAATGAAATATTGTTGGGTAGTCTAGGTGGCCACTGCTCTCCCACCTATAACAAATGAATTTTACTTTTTCTATCTTTCCATGGATTTATTTTATTAGAAATACTTGTAATTTTTTTGCGTATGTATTGGATGAAGAGATATCATGCACCTCTATTCTCCCACAATCTCACGTTTTATTGCAAGCAAGAGATAGTTTTTTTGTAGGTCTCAGAAAGATCAAAGAGGGTCTATCCATGTGCGAGTGATTCTTGAAGACAAAATTTCATGCCAAATGGGCATGTCTTCCAGAAATATAATAATGAAGATGTAATGTCATGTGATTTTTTTCCATGTTTAAATCTCAAGTTGCTAAAATATTAGTCCAATAGTGTCTCATTTGAAGACAATAACAAGAAGACTTTTTCATCGAGTTGTATATGGATCCAGAATGAGACACATGAAGAATTGATTTGAATATTTTTAAGACAAGCATTCCAAAAGTTAAGTGCCATTTCTATATCAACCATTTATACATCATCCATACCATTTCTACCTACGAATCCTTCCAAAATACCTAAGGTTCATCATGCCCGTTCACCCGCACAATGACATGCCTATGCATTTCTTTCCTCTTAGCTCATACTTTCATGTTGAATTTCATAAAGTATCCTTTTCTTATGTGGTTATCTATGAAAGCCAATAACCTTTACCATAATATCATTCATATAAACACTACACTTAAATCGAAACTTCATCCCATTCTCTAAGTTTCCATGACTTTCTTCTCCACCGACTCCTAACCCACATAATAAAGTTATCTTGGCCCACTTACAATGCCAAGTTACCTAACTGTCCTACCCCATCTCCAAATACAATTTGATGGTGAAAACTTGCTTCATGAACCATCAGACCTTGGATTTCTTGAAAACCAACTTGTTGGTGGACATTCCTCAAGAATAATAATTTTTTTTACTATGAAAACCTTCTGGGTGCAGACAGAAAAATCTTGTTTGAAAACTAGCTTGCTGGTGGACAAGGTTTGCAAATAACATAATAAATAAATAAAATCCATCCAAGTTTCTCTCCAAATAAATATTTCCAGAACTTGGTACTCCATCAAAATATTTCTATCAATTACCACATATCGTGCTATGAATTCCAAGTTCCACGCTGCTCTTTCTTGAATTTTTTTTACATCATTGTGGACAACATCATATCTCGTGCTTCTAAGGATGCTACTAGGAATTTCATGAAATTCCTGGGTAGTTACAAGTACACTTCTTTTTCCTTATTGTTAATCAATTTCATTGAATGCTATGGATTTCTATTTGGAAATACACTTGAAACTTTTTCATACCTCCTCCTCATTTGTTATTTTTCCAAGGGAACAAAAAGTATTCAGTTTGGAGGGGAAGCACACCATTACCCATCATGAACCTGACATCACCTCACTTTTTTAGACCCTCCATAACTCTTTCCCAACCCCCACCAAACTAGTTCACTTCAAAAACTTCATCACTTCATACTTCAATCATTTGAACAAAGGATTAGAAGCCTTATTGTTTTCACACAAGAACCAACAATAGAGGCTTTGTTGTTGTCACAAAAGAACCAACAGTAAGAAGAGAGAAAAGGTTGTTGTTGCTACACAAGAACCAACATCAACCACAAAAGAAGTTGATACACATGGACAAGCCCAGGAAGTTACTGGAAGAAAGAAATGTTCTACTCTACAAGAACCTACAGTAGAATAAGTTGTTGTAGAATCCATGCCTACATAAGTTTCTAATGTCATACAACAAGAAGGGAAACAAAGGTATGAGTTCATTTTCATGGTTCACTAATGCATCTCTTGGTCCATATTTTCAAAAGTTGTTGTTAGTTACAAGGTTACCATCAAACATAAATCGGGTTGAGATTCATTGGAGGATGCATCACATCTAATATGTGGATTAAAATCATTTTATACACATTTTATAAAGGTATTTGACGAGTTATAAAGTTCATAGATATTCAAAGATCATCATGGTTGTTGGTTGCTAGTAGCAATTTACATGGTCATCTTGTTGCTTGAAGGTTGTCCTTGTGCTTACATGATTAGCATTACCTTCCTCTCCTGATTTGAAATCTTTTAACAAGTTCGTTTATGCATAGAACAATACCCTTGAGTCTTTGATTGATCCCATCCATATCAAATGGAAACCTTTTTGTGACAACCTTTAAATAATTAGTAAACATACGCATGGTCTTGTATTTCTATCCAATGGTGCTAATATTTCTTAAACGTTAGCTTTAGAAGACATCTCGAGGTTGCAAGTGTGGTATTATGGAGGTATTTACCCATGAAAAGTCAGTTGACATCCCTCACATCATAATTGATAATAACAACAATGGTCATTTTTGCATGTGCCCAACAAGTATTTCATTCATGTATTCAATATAACCCCGATTTGAGTTATGAATATTGTCATGAACTTTTAGGGCATTAATGCATGCAAACACAATGATTGTATGAGTACAAATATGAACTCAGCTTTATTGTATTTTTAACAATAGTATATGAACTATTTTTGGAAGCTTGGGATATAGTTGAATTCACCATGTTTTTTTGATATTTGAGCTCATATGTAACCGAGTGGTTTTGAAGACATCCTAACAGGTTAGTGGCATAAACATGGTATTTCTCCAAGTAGGATCTTGACAACAATAGTCAAGAAGATTTTTTGCACTACTTTCTGAACCATACATCAACTTGATTTTAACGACTTCCTAGAGAATGAGAACGCACTAATTTTGTGCCAACAAGATGACCTGAAATTAACAATAAAAGAGGGTTTTCAGATTTTTTTTGGAAGCTTATATGAACTCTTGACAACCCTAGAATTCATGGTTGTGGAGCTATTCATTTGTTGATGCAAACAAGTTCTTTTGCCCAAATCTCTTCTAGCAAAGCAAAATAAATCATTAACAAGTAAAATATCAGAGAAGTCCATTATACATGACAAGATTCTAACTTTTGAAGATGGATATCTTTGTAGAGGATTCGGTCCAGGATGTTAGAGATCAAGTTATTATTCAAAATCTAGTAGTGTTCAGTACCCAAACAATCATAGAGAGACTGTGAAGTCAGTAATAAATGATTGTAGGTCTTCTATCAAAATGATGTTGTCATCTCACTATTTAGAAGAGGTGTAGAGATTACACCAATGTCAGGCCTTTTGGACAGTGCCGCATGAGGACATTCATTGTTTTCAGTTTGGGGGAGATGGCGTGGAGTCTACAACCAATCATCCTCTGTTAATTTTCCATGGGTGAATTTGTGCTTCCATGGGAACATTTACTTTGTTGATTTTCACTTCTTGGTTTGAGCCTTTACATAGTCCCATGCAACTTGGTATCCCTCAGAATTAATATGGAAATAGTATGGTGGTTGTGAAGAGAGAAATGAAACATGAACTCATATTTTGGCATCCTTGGATAGATTTGAGTTGCTTGGTTGACATTTGAGTTTCTTGTGATATGTGGCATCATAAGTATCAATGTCAAAGTTATTGTTTGCCATAATATCTTCAAAATTTTAAACCACTGATCCAATTTATAGATGGATTGTTCACATGATTCAAAAGGGATTGGTTCTATGAAATTTTAAACATAGATTAGCGGGTGCTCAGAACAACTTTGCACTCAAGCTCATGTTTTTTTTACTCATTCACATTTTTTTTGCAAAAGTGAAGAAAATTAATTGAGGATATATTGCAAATATCAAATTGTGTATTCACGAAATTTAGAAGAGAGAAGCATTAAGGTAAGGCAAACAAGCCCACAAAGTTTTAGGCAAACTTGGTTCATAGTTTTCTAGAAATTAAACACGGTCACCTACAACCACTTTATCTTTATCTAGAGATAATGTGATGTGGGTATCTCCCATTTTTGGTAGGGAGAAGATAAATGTATTCCCAACAACCTCACAAACTTTCTCACTTACCTAGTTCATAAATTTTCAGAAATATTTTTTTTTTGTGGAAGTTGCAGGACACCTACAACACTTTTGCATTTTGTGTCTACATATCGCCAATCTATTTTCTGCAGATCCAATCACTTATTTTTACTAACTGAATGGCTAATAAAATGTTGAAATGTGTCTTATGTTGTCTCTTTTATGAGAAATGCAATTGTAAAAAATTGGATAGAGCCATCATTTTAAGTGGTTTCAAGGAGATGAAATCTTGGGAAAGAATTGATTTTATTAGCATCATCATCAGTTGGACAAACATAGAAGTATTGACAAGTGGTTTTGATTAATATGCATTGAAAAATGGAAGTACATTCAATATGGGTTTGTGTAGCTTGGATTGATACAGAGGTATAGAGTTGCATGAGGGCATGCAAAAAATTCAGTTTGAGGGAGACATTGACTCATAGAAATTCCATCTTTTCCATCCTTTCCCCCTTTACTTTTAATATTTTTCACTTCCCTTTGACCTTGTATTAATCCATTTTAATGCTTATTTGTGAGGTTTTGGTTTAAAGTGTTTTCCATTGCAGTTCTTAGTATTTCGTTGAGTTATGTTTAGCATTTGGAAGAATTGGGGAATTTTGTATTTAATTATGAATAATGATTCAATTTGGGAACTGCTTTAGATCCATGTTTTTTAGATGTGGGAGTCGACCACCACCAACCATGAAGCCACTTTGTAAAAAACACTTCAAAAATGAATTGCAGTTTTAATTCTAGATGATGGATTATTAAAAACCCATTTGTATAAATCCATTATTCTACATGTCTCATATATTCCAAATTAATTTGGATAGTTACAATTTATTTGTGGGCTATTTCAAATTATAGTTTTAAATTATTTAGAGATAAAGATGACAAATTGGTGATGGATATGATTGCATATTTGGTTTATCTACAAAGATTTGAAGATCTCCAACAAACATATTATGGATCTAAGAAGTCAAATTCTATTAAATGTGATTTGGGATGAATTTTGACCAAGTTATTATAGCTTACATCTCCATATTCGAATTTGACAACCAAGGAATACTAAATATGAGGGGAGTTAGAAAGGATTAAGGAAACCATTTTATATGATTGTAAATCATATTGTAACCATTTGTATTCATTTATCCTTAAGTGGATTCGATTTGATATTTGTTATTTTTGGTTTCAAGCAAACTCATGTATAAAAGAGAGTGTCTTTTCCATTGTGAAGGGAGGACTCTTAGAGCATATGAACAATTTATGATGGAACACATCATGTTTCAGAATCTCTTGTTTTAGTTTAGTTTGTAGTTTTATAATTCATGCAATGTGTGGATATGTTAGTTTATTTACGTTGAATACTAACATGAGCACTATGTTTGAAAATAACATGGGCACCCAATAATAGTGTTGATTAGTGTAGATTATCTTTTACTTTCATTTATTTAATTTCCACGAGTGTGTTTCAATTTAATCATTTTTCTATTTTTCAAGTGTGATTTATTTCCCATAAGGTGTGGTGTGCTAAAGCTTTCATAATTAACTAGGAGAAAAATCTTGTGTTCAACCTATTTTGGAGAAACTAGAAAATGTATCTAAGTCAATGTGATTAAGTGATTTAATTTTCTAGTGTGGATTTCCAAAGATTTCATAATTAACTAAGAAACAAAACCTATGTTCAACCAATTGATGAAATACTAGGGAATGTGTCTTAGTTAGTGTGATTAAGCTAATTTATTTACTTTATTTCATTTGAATTAAGCATTTGATTAAACTGAGTACATAACTTACTATCCAAATCTTCCATGTCAGATGACTGAAGCTTTGATTCTATATTGAGTGGTGTGTTTCCTTTTGCACAATGCAATTTCCATTTCTTAGAAAGCATATTAGATAAATCAATGCAAGATATAAAATTGTATCCTACATATATAGTGCATGGTAGCTCACAAACATTTGGACATCGGGTTGATAATTAATATTTGAACTCTATAATTTCTAAGGTGATTATTTATCCCAACAAGGAAAATGACTCACCAAGATTCAGATTCAACAAAATTTTCCCCATCTATGGAAGGAACTCCACACAATGGGGACCATTTCTTATTAATGGGGGAGGATTGATCCAAATGGATATCAGTGGTTACCCACATATTCCATTGACTCAACACATTTCTTCATCTTGGAAATTTTGTTATGATTTTGTAGGTCCTAAACGTTAGGGGCCATTTTGAGGCCCTCAAAGATGTTTTCTAGGAAATTCAAGGGCCTAGGTTTGTCTTGGACACACCCAAGCCATGCCCCAACATTATAGTCCTTAGAGCTTTCCAACGAGCTACTATACACCCCAAGAAAAAATCATATGCAATATTTTCACCCTAGAGAAGTTGAAGTATAAACTAACCACCTCGGGGCCCACAAACCTTTTGGTGCTTCACCTCTTAGGGTTAGGATTTTGGACCTTTAGGGTTCCTTTATTATTTTAAAAGACTATTCTTTTAGCCTCTTGTATTAGTTTTGTGAATAATCATCGCCGACATCTCTCTCTTTTTCAGAGATAAGCTACCACCATTCTAGCCAATTTGTGTTCTACAATATTCTACTATTGTATTCATTAATAGAAGTTGATTTTTCACTGTATTACTATGTTCTCTAATATATTTCTTTCTGTGTTTTATTTCATTCCTTATATAATTTGGATCACTCATCCATTCACATGTTTCTTCAAAGGCATTTTTTTATAACTCCTTACTATTAAAGCTTGCAAGTTTCACTCTCCTTCTGTGTGCCATTTCTACACTACTCAATGTGCAACTTCTTCTTCAACTTGCAACTCTACCCAACTTTATGTTGGCGTTGTCTTCAAATATCCACTTATCTAAGTTTTTACACTTAAATTTCTCTACAACATTTCTACCTAGCTTCCACTCTCACTATTACTATTGTCTTCTCAAATTTATCAAAATGTAAGAGACAACCCTACCCACAATCATAATTATGGAGTTGCCATAATATTTCACACAACCATTACCCAATTGTAGTTGGAGTTATATTTCTCTTTCCTCTTGCAACTCTACCCCACAACTTCAACTATTGGAGTTGCATATTATTGATTAATGCAAAGGGGGCCTTAGTCCTTTACATAATTCATTCACCACCAACATAATCCTGAGCTCAATAATCTCTCATACCATGAGAGATGAAAACTCTAAGGTAAAACAAGCCACATATAAAAAATCAAAAACATAAATAAGGGTTTTCTTCGTTAAAGTGGCTCAAGAAGCCTACTTATTAACTTCATAATTATTATTTTTTAATAAAATTTACATTTATAGTACTCCATGTACTTTTAGTGTTCACTTAAATATACAAAATATTTATTAACTTCACAATTATTTTTTTTAACAAAATTTGAATTTATAGTACTCCATGGGATTTTAATGTTCACTTAAATACACCAATAGGCTCAAAATCCCTTTAAATCGGTGTTGTATATATCATAGATATATCAGATATATCGGATATATCATCGATATTTTGAGGGGGGCAATAAATTCCCAGGAAAATATTGTGACATATCCGATATTTTCAAAGTGTTGCGACACATTCATTAACTCGCGAGATATTAGGAAAATATCGTGAGTCGAAGGAAAGTGTCAACCTGTTGGGTAAAAAGGTGGAAAAATTGCATGTGAAGGGGTTTTAGAGGCCGCAAGTTGCCTTTTTCACTCATTGTTTCATTTCTAAGGTGTGAGAGAGCTAGAGAGGGGTGAGGGAAGTCATTGTGCATCTATTCAAGGAGGATAAATCCAAGGATCTTGATTCCATTAGTGCCAACGGAGAGATCAACATTTCCAGGTATGATCCAAAACGTTTTTCTTTCATTTGTTTGAAGTTTGAACTTGAAGTTTTCAACTTTCTTTTTTTAGAGTTAGGCCAGGGTTTGTAATGTGCTTATTCTCATTGTTTTTTAATGGAGGATTCAATCATTCTAATTCATCTAGCTCTCATTATATAACCTTTGCATTATCATGTGGTTATTTTGGTTTCTTTGTGCCATAGGTTTAATATTTTCATCTAAACAAAATGCCGAAGGCATTGGATCCAATGTGGGTGTATGGTGAACCAGTGGAACTTCCCAATAGACAAATATTGACATGCAATCTTTGCGGAAAAAAAATTATGGAGGAATTCGCCGCTTCAAATACCACCTTTCCAAAATGGTTTGATGTGGAAAACTGTATAAATAGTAGCCTGAAAATTATGTGTATTGCAAACCAATCACTGATTGATATGGCTAATAAGAGGGATGCGGTCGAGGCTCACAAAAAATAATTTGAACTTGCAAATAGAAACACTAGAACAAGTGACTTAAAGGGGGGGCGAGTACCACAATCCTACTCCTCAGCCATAAGGTCCTCAACTTCTGCATTTGCTCATCAGCCTCACCTTTCTTTGTGCCAAGGTCAACACCTGGGGGGAAACCTTCTATTCAGTCATTGATTAAAATAAAAGAGACGGAGGAGGTTGACAAGATTGTGGCCAAATGTTTTCTTTGGAGTGATATACCTTTTAACATTGCCAATAACCCCTTCTACCATACCATGTTTGAAGCTGCTGCAATTGTTAGCCCGAGGTATAGGGGCCCTTCCTATTAGGATTTGAGAGGGTGTCTCCTTCAAGTGGAAAAGACCAACTACACAGAAATATTAGCTCAGCTAAGGGAAAGATGGAAGACCACCAGATGCATTGTGTTGTTGGATGGGTGGAATGATGGGAAGGATAGGTCAATTCTAAACTTCTTGGTTAATTTTCCCAAGGGGACAATGTTTATCAAAATTGCTTATGCAAGTGAATATACAAAATATGAATAATTATTATGTGAGTTGATGGATGGATTTATCCAAGAGATAGGCCCACAGTATGTTGTCCAAGTCATCACGGAAAATTATGCTAATTATGTTGTTGCTAGGAGGATGCTTATGGAGAGGTATCCATCCTTGTACTGGAGTCATTTTGTATCCCATTGCATTGATTTGAAGCTATAGGACATGTGAAAAATTCTTTGGATCAAGGAAATCATTGATTCAACTCGGAGTGTGACAATATATATATATATATATATATATATATATATATATATATATANATAGATAGATATAGATATAGATATAGATATAGATATAGATATAATCACACATTTTTTCTTTCACTCATGAGACAAATCACATGGAACAAAGATTCGGTGCATCATGTGATCACACGTTTCACCATGGGATTAATTTCTCTTCAGTCGCTCCTCAATAGTATGTTAGAGTTACAAAGAATGTTTCTTTCTAATGAGTGGGTTGCTTGTGTCTATAGCACCAAACAAGATGGGCAAGCCATAGCCCAACTATTGGGACATGACCAAATATTTTGGAGTGGAGTAGGGGAGGTATGTACCATTAGTGAACCTTTGGTAAAGGTTCTTTGATTTTTTGATGGTGAGAAGCTCACAATGGGATACTTGTATGAGGCCATGGATAGGTCCAAGGAAGCTATCTACCAGTACTATGAGAAAAAGGGGGAGGAAGGACTCACCAAGAGAGCTCATATGTGGGGTGTGATTGATGAGCTATGGAATAACACTCTCCATCATCCTATTCATGCAGCATGGATCTACCTCAACCCTGCATTCGCTTATGCTTTTGGATTTAATTTTGATGGTGAGGTCATTGATGGTTTCCTCCCGTGTGTTCAAAGGATGGTGTTGACCCTAGCTAAACACTCAAATATTTCTATACAGAATGAGATATATAGGATGGCATCCGAGATGTTGGGATATGATATGGATATCCAATATAGGGCCACAAGGATGCTAGGTAAGCTTCAATTTCAAATTTGGTTTATTCCTTTCTATATATTATATATGACATTTATTACTTGATGGAAATCCGAAATATAATTCATTGTCTTCCTTTCATTTTATTCATTGTAGATGTCTGGTGGAAACACTATGGTGGAAAGTTTTAGCACCATGTTTTTTGTAATTAGAGTGAGAGGTTTGTCCAAAATTTTCTAGATTCATGTCTTGATCTTTATAAAAATCATAACTTTCTTGAATAAGTTGAAATTGGTGTGTTAAAGTTTATGAGGTCAATGACCAAATAAAGAATGGTTTGAAATGTCAAGTAAGGAGTTTGGCCATAAATTGGTAAAAAGGTGTAAGGTTCGTCATGTTTAAATTGTAAAGGTCTATTTTCCTAAGTCTCGAGTCATGTTGAAAAAGTGTAATTTAGGTACCAAGGTCGAATCAAGTGGTTAGGATAAAAGTCATGTCAAAATATATTATGGGTCATCATTGCCTAATCATGAAGTCAGAAAAGTGAACAATCATAGCACTTCATATCATTTGTACCATTGCACACTTCAAAAGAGTACATGTTGCACAAGTTCACTATGCAAATATTTAACCTACCTTAAAACATCTCATTGCTATGGATTTTCCGTCCCTTTTAATAATTTCATTCCTTATCCATTCAATCATAAATATTGGTCACCCTTCATGTTTATCCATCACTTTCAAAACTTGTTTTTCGTCTATATCTTTTCCGGTCAGCTCTGAATCCTTTTGCTACGTAAATACTATGTGTTGTCAATTGCTACATAAATTTTCTATTTTGATTTTGTTGTGTATCCTCCATTGATTTAAATCATTGATCAAGAATGTTCCTTGGAGCCTGTTGAAAATTAGCTTCTGGAACGAGTTTGTTATTCTCACAATCAACCTTCTTTTTTCCGAGCTAAATTCTTATTACCTACTCCTGTGCCAAGTTTCTTGTTGTTGTTTACTGTTGTGACGAGATTTTTGTTGCACCAAATTTTTTCGTTGTTGTTTACTATTGCGTCGCGATTTTCATTGTGCCAAATTTCCCGTTGTTGTTTAATGTTGCATTGATATCTTCGTTGCACTAAGTTTCCTGTTTTTGTTTATTGTTGCTTCGAGTTTCTCATTATGCTGAATTTTATGCCACTGATTTGTTTTCCGCACAAAGATTCATGTTTCTACCTTTTCTTGCGCATTGTGAAAAGGTTACTATTCTTATTTGTTGCACAAAGAGGCTATTACAATATATTGTTGCATGCCTGAAATTGACATATACCAACATTATGGCAACTTATCATAGTAAAAGAAAGAATGCAAGAAGCGAGAAGGTCATGAGGTTTGAACCACATAATTTAAAGTTAATAAATGCAGACCCAAAAATCATAGTTTCCCTTGAACAAGACAAATGGATACGTTTCTATGAAAAAATTCAAGGATATAATGTGCAACTAACTAAGTAGTTCTCCATTAATTTTATTGGTGTCAGTGCAACTATTGCAAGGATCATTTTTCAAGTGATAGAGGAAACTTTGTCAGCTGCAGCGGAGATCCCTATGCGGGGAGAAAAATAGTTTAAAGGTATGCCATTAGATACTTCATGTTATATTGATTTCATCAAGCTTGAATATAGAAATCAAAAAATCAGAGCCAACATTCCCAGTGAGTATCTCCTGGAACCTTTTGAGAAACTTCTGAAGATAATTAGGAAGTACTTCACCTGTGAGGGAAGATTCGATAAGGTGCATCAATATCACATCAGGATTTTGATGAATTTCAGAGGGAGAAGTCCTTTAAACTTACCTTTCTTCCTATGTCGAATCCCGGGAAAGATGGCAAACAATGTCCAGGCCAAAGATGACCAGCCAGAGAACAACTTATTCCATTTTTCCTTGATAAAAATGTTGGTGGTTGAGGAGCTGGGAAATTTGAACAATGACTGGAATTCCTTCCTGATTTCAACAAATATTACCAGAGACCCTAAAGGAGATATTCCCTTATCTGCTGAGAAAACAACACTTCATAGTTCAAAAGTGAGAGGAGGAGATGTTGATGAAAGAAGAAAAGGAAAATAAATTGAAGATGCATCACTCAGTCAACCAGAATCCAAAAAGAGAAGCAAACTAAGATTTACTGACGAAACTGAGGATATGCAAGATCCCAGTAAACCACGCACCAAGTCCTCTGCCAGAAAATTTACCATATCCACAATTCAGCCAAGTCTTGTTGAATGTGAAAACCAGGGGATTGATGAAAAACAAGTGGATCTAGGTGAGGAAGATGCAGATATTAAAGAGGTGAAACAATAAATAAAGAAAGTTCAACATGTCATAGCCCAATTCTATCAAGAGAACAAAGAATTGAGGAGGAAACTAGCAGAAAGAATTCCTGAAACAACAACATCACAGAATTAAGTAGGTCAGAGATCTCCTACCTCACCAGTAGGAGGAGAAAAGAATATAATTTGGCTAAAAAGGCAGCTAAGAGAGGCTCAAAATGTGATCATTGAGCTCAGGGAGGAAAAAAGGATATCAGAGGAAAGAATCATAGAACATTTTAAGGAATGAAGACCAACTATTGATAATGCATGTGCATCTCTCTCTGACACTCAATCAAAATTGAAAATAAATGTGGCTTTGTTGAGACAGATGAGGAGCTTAAAGAGAAAAAAATTGTCATTAAGAAGGACAAACAAGGCCTTATGACTAGAAGTGAGTTTGGATAAGGAAGCTACGGAAAAAATTAATGATCTCATCCTTTGCTGCCAACTCGATTCACACATGCAACCTCAGCATGAAGATCCGTCAGGCGAAATTGCCACACAGATTTCACAACCAACATTTGTGCAGCAGAAACCATAATTTACTGCACAATGGTGACAGTGTTGTCCAACGATACACATGATGATTCATCACAACTGTATGGTTGTGATTTTCTAAAGAATTTATGATTATAAATAACATCTCGGATAGGTTATGATTGTCAAATTGACGTTCCTATTTTTGGTAAATTTTGTACAGGTTGTTGTTCTCTTTGAAAACAACCAGATCCATAACTCTAGGAGATAGTAGTTCGACTCCTAGAAGCTAAGTGTAGATTTATTTTCTATATATAGGGACTATTTTGATGTAAAAAAAGGGAGGCGCGTAGGAAAACGTATAGACATTTTGATCCTCTATGTAATTTTCTGAATCTAAAGAAATACAAATGCATAAGTCATGAGTTCCTTAAGAAAAAAATTCTAATGGTGGTGATCTGAAGCTTCTACCTTTCTTTGTATGTATTCCTTGTGTGCTTATTTTTATCTACAATTTCTTCTCTTTAAATTGGTAAATTGAAAGTCTAGAATTCATCTATATGCTTTAGGATTAACTAATTTAAATTATGTCTTTCTTCTCAGCTAAGATCAAAATTCATCCATTGTGGTGCTCTGATTTTGTTGTATGTTTCCTTTCTTCTTTCACCCTACATGATCAAACTAAACATTGAAGTTCATCACCTTATTTAGCCTTTGTTTCTCTGAGGAGTTCTATCTAACAAGCTTTTTTTTCTTTGCTTTTAGGGGTTGACTCCATAGTCGTAGAAGCACTATCTTTTGTCAGCAAACCTTGAAAAATTATCTTAAAATTCTAAATCTAGCCATCATTTTGAAGAAATCTGTTAATCAGAGATTAAGTCTTAGAGAGAGACCTTTCTAGATTGGAAAGGCTATTTTTCATTCTTAAAGTTGGTTTGTAGGTTACCTTTGTAGATTTTTTTGTCAACCCAACAATTTACTCAGTGTTAACATAAAGCTCACAGATCTACAAAAACTTGTCATTCGAGTGCTTAGTCAAACTTGCAGTTATTCAAGGTGTGAGTGCAATAGGAATGTCTTTGAAAATATACACTCCAAGAAGCACAACAGGTTAGAAATGTTAAAAAATGCAACAATCAAAATTTAAATTATTTATATTTTTTTTAATTTTAATTTTTACAATTTAGTATTTAGTATTTACCATCACTAACTATAGCTCTCAATTTTCATATAGGTTATGTACCCAACGCCTTAATGACTTAGTATATGTCTACTACAATGTAAGGTTGTCGGTGAAACAACTTAACAAAGAACTTGACATAGAGGCCATTTCATTGGATGACATTGACACCACTAGTCAGTGGAGGGTGGAGATTCAGGAGTCTGAGAAGGAGGAGGCACCCGAGTGGTTGGAAGAGCATGCAGATGATTTGAGGGAGGAGGTGACACCAGAGGATGAGGAGGACGACGATGTTCCACCTCTAATGGATATAGAGGCTGAGGAGGAGATTGGACTTCCAATGAATCCAATGCCACCACCACCTCCACGGAGAGCCACATATGGAGAAATTGGAGCTTTCACTCCAAGCTCATCTTGATTACTTCCACGACCACCTATTTCTTCCAGAGGAAAAGTGGTGCCCTTTACCCATAAAAGGGCTAGAGCGGCACAACCTAGAGAGAATCAATGATTTGGATTCCTATGATCTATCATTTTCATTTTATCATGTATTATTTATTATCTAGATGCCTCATTATGATTCATCTCATGAGATACATTTATTTTGATCATTTGATGTGATTTTGTATCTACTATCATCCTCAGAATTTTCAGTTTAACAACGATATGTGACCACTTGACATCTTATGCATTTTATTTTTTGGTTATATTTTCATATTTATGTAGCAATGTGTTTATTTGATGTTATTGTTGCTTTACGTGTTTAAAATTTTGAAAAAAAATGAATATTTTTATATTTTTTTGAGGTTTTGCAACATTTTTCCAGATATTCTAATATTTTCTACTGATGTCACCAAAAATTTACATTCTAGACCCTCCCAGAAAGGACATATACAACATTGGTTTAAACATTCCAAGTACAAAACTTATTCATCCTACTTACTTTTAAGTAGAGATACAATTTTTCCCATACAATTTCTCACACCAACAATTTTTTAAAATACATAATTTTTTCATATACAATTTTTCTAGCCGAAAATACATATTTTTCCCTATATTTAGTACCCGAAATTTTTAACTCTCCCTCCGTTATTCACCTCTTCTCTCCTTTCCCTTTTTCCTTTCATCTCCTTCCTTCTTCTCTCCATTCTTCCCTATTTTCTTCTCCTTCCTCGTTGGTCGTTTTTGGCGAATTCCTTGAGGTCGAGCACAGTTGTAGGTCACACACATTAAGCCTCAGGATACAATGTTGAACGTCTGATGGACTCATAGTTGATCTGGCGGCTAACGATGTTGTTGCAATGCAGTTTGGTGACTAGAATAGGCATGGCAGCTTTGGTGCTTGCTTCTGCATCAGTGTCCCTTCATTCATTAGATGGTTTGTTGTTGCCATGGTGGATAAAGGGATGAAGCTGGTGGAGCAGGTTGCTTGAAATTACGCATATAGTGTGCCCATAGAGAGAATTTACCGGATGACGTCAACTGGAGTTCTTTATTTAATTGTGTATCCGATTATGCCATGCTGGTCACACCTAAGTACGGCTGGTACACTTGCAAAGTGAATAAAGAATAGGCTGCACAAACCTGATATAACTATAGTTAATATCCAACTTACTACACATATTTATTTTCATATAAAGGTGCTGTAGATGCATTCATCATGAGGTCCAAATTTAACACCCCTATCCACTAACACGTCAGCAGGCCGACCTGTTATTGTCATGTCATCAAATTCGTCAAACACAGGAAGACCTGTTATTGTCATGTCATCAAACTCGTCAAACAAAGGCAGCATTCCATTTGTTGCGTAAGCATCCAAAATTTTTCCCGTGTCGTTGTAATAGACAGATATAAGTGCCAAGGGATTGTCTCCTGGAGGAAGGACCATCAAAGGTTTCGGCGTAGGCACATGCCCTGCTATAAGAGATGCGAACGCCGTGCGTTTCGTCTCTGTAGTGGAATTCCCTTGAGAAACCATTGTAAAAACAAAGATTGATGCCACTATACCGAGCATCAAGTCTGAAATATGTGGGTAAGATACATGAGGACGAAGAGCATAATAACTGATGTTGCTGCTACATTCCATGTCATAATACCACCCTCTTGTGGGCTGAGGAGTCACAAACGTTCTCACATGTACTCCCATTCAAGGGATTTGAATTCAGTCCCACACTAAATTGTTGGAGCGTGGGATAATGGTGAAGGGGGCTCATATGTCCATCCCTCTCAACATCATCAACCGAGGCACAAGCAACATTTGTGTTAAATGGAGTAATTTCTCCTTAGGCACAAATAACATTTGCTCAGTAATTTCCCCCATTTACCAAGTAGATAGTTGATAGGATTCATAAATGCATTAAATGAAATAGGTGAATATGCATTTATTAGGTGGGTGAGAAGATGGAGTGTTCTAGAGAAATAAAATATCTAGTTTTATGTATTTTGCATTTCAATTTTCATATGTATGTGGAGAAGAGATGAACAACTCCATTGTTGTTGTGTGTGCATGCTCTGTTTTCAAATGCATGCATCTTCTTGAAATTGAACATGGTATCAGAGTAGGATTAAGACTCTTCGAACATAGGAGAGCAATTTTTAGATTACAAATCATTTTCAAGCTTGATTGACCAGTGGCACGAAGAGGAGCGTTGATCAAATTTGAGGAAGGAAAAATTTTAAATGTACAAGGAGAGGCCACCCTTCAGGGTTTCCCCAGAGAAGGAACAAGGCACAACCAGGTCTTGACACTTGCGCGAAAGGTTTTTTTTTCTTTTGGTCGCCCAAAGGGAGTGGATAGGGCACGACCAGGCTGAGAAAAATTATGGGTTTGACCTATTTCAACAGAAGAAAAGGATTTTTTGGTCAATATCTAAATAAAAAATGGGGCGTCGACTTCCAGTAGAAGATCCATGGTGTCTAGGAGCAGTCTGGCATTGTCACGAGGACCGATTTTAACAAGTAAGAATTATGATGTATGGTTTATCAAAATGAAAATTTTCCTCTAGTACAAAGATTGTTGGGAAGCAGTGGTTAACGGGTTCACATAACTAAATCCGGCATATCTACAAGCAATGACAATTGCACAGAGAAATGTTGTCGGAGAAATCAACAAAAATGATAGCAAATCCCTATGGCTCATCCAACAAAGGTTAGAGGAATATATTTTCCCCAAAGTAGTAGCAACAAATCATGCCAAACATACATGCGATACTCTTGAAACTGCCTATCAGAGCACAAACAAAGTAAAAAATGAAAAGTTGCAGACATTCGGGAATAATTTTGAGACTCTTCAGATGAAGGATTCAGATTTTGTGGATCATTTTATGACCCATGTTATTAGCATTGTCAATCAGTTGCGCATGCATAGAGAAGACATTCAAGATCAAAAGTTCGTTGAGAAGGTACTCAGAATCCTTCTTGATAAGTTTAATATGGTTGTGCTCGCCATAGAAGAGTCGAAATACCTATCAACACTAACAATTGAAGAACTCATGAGATATTTGTTAGCTCATGTGAATAGGTTCAATCGAAATAATGAATTTTTGGAGAATGCGTTTTAGTCTCAAGCCTCCATAAGTAGAGGTAGAGGTCGAGGGAATAGAAGCAGAGGCAGACGAGGGATAGGACACTCTGAAACAAGAGAAAGGTCAACTCAAGAACATTCATAACATAGTGAATAGTTAGAACAACCACATAGATACTCTTAGAACCAAAAGGGGAGATGAAGAAATTTCAATCAGTCGAGGTGGACTAACAAATCAAAGATCTAGTGCTAATATTGCAAGAAATTTGGTCACTACAAAAGTGAATGTAGAAAGAAGCAAACAGACATGAATAGGGGCAGAGAAAATGTTACCAACACCAAAGAAGGAACACTTGAATCAATGTTCTTCTCATGCCAAGTCACAGAATAAACAAGCAATAGCCATGATATTTGGTTGTTGGATAGTGGTTGCAACAATCATATGATAGGTAACAATGAGTTATTTTCTAGTTTAGATAGCTCTGTCACATATCAAATTAAATTGGAAGATGATTATCAAAAGAAAGTTTTAGGCAAGGGTGTAGCTTTTGTATTGACCAAGCAAGATGAAAAGAAGGATATTCTTGATGTTTATTATGTACATGGTCTTGGACATAATCTCATGAGTGTAGGCCAGATGAATGAACACGGTTATAAGGTCATTTTTGAAGGTTCCAAGTGTACAATCTTGGACAAACCACCTAGTACGAAAATCATATCTACAATACAAATGACTAAAATTAGAATGTTTTCTTTGATATTGAGAAATCTTAATCTGTCACAGTCATATGCCCAAAATGTATCAAGCTCAGATGAGACTTAGTTGTGGCATCTTAAATATGGTCATTTATAATTTAATAGTCTCAATATTTTACAGATGAAGTCTATGGTCAAAGGTTTTCCCATTATAAATTAACATAAAACTCTTGTGAGAGTTGTATTTTGGCCAAACACCAAAGGGATAGTTTTTATGATGCTTCCTACAAAGAAAAATAACACCTCGAGCTGGTGCATACAGACCTTTGTGGTTCAATGAAAACTCAATCAATAAGAGGAATATTTTATTTTCTAACATTCATTGATGATTTTAGCAGGAAATCTTGGGTATAATTTCTCAAGCACAAATCAGAGACAATTGAAAAATTTAGAGATTTTAAATCTATGACCGAGAAACATAGTGGGAAGTACATCAAATTAATCAGATCAGATCGAGGAGGTGAGTATGATTCCAAATAATTTACAACATATTGCAGGAAACACTGGATAAAGAGACAATTTACCAAAAGACATACTCTAGAACAAAATGGAGTTGTTGAAAGGAAGAATCAAATAATAATGAATATGGCCAGAAGTATGTTGAAGGCCAAAAATTTGTCAAATGAATATTGGGGTGAAGCAATGGCATGCTCAATTTATATTTTAAATTTGTTACCAACCAACAGTGTGAAAAATCAAGTCCCTCAAGAAGCCTAGAGTGGTATGAAATATAGTGTTTCTCATCTTAAAGTTTTTGGTTGTGTGGCTTATGCTCATAGTCCTGAAGATCTAAGGAGAAAATTTGATGATAGAAGTAAAAAATGTATATTTATTGGATATAATGAGTAGTCTAAAGCATATAGGTTGTACAATCCTATTACTAAGAAGTTGATAGTAAGAAAAAATGTTAAATTCCGAGAAGATAAATCTTGGGATAACCAAACAAATGAAATAATTATAGATCAAATTTCTTCTATACATGAAGATAAACATGTGGAAGCTACAGGAAAAAAAACTTCTCCACCAAGACTTCCAAGATTGCAAGTACAAGGCCAAGGAGAAAAAACAGAGCATATTTCTTTTTCTTCTTCTTCTTCTAGCAATGATTTAGATCCCACTATAGAAAATTTAAGGAACCAGAAAATAAGAAGCTTGAAAGAAATTTATGAGCAAACTAATGACATGGATCAACATGCACATTTTTCTTTGTTATCCTGTCAACCAATATGTTTTGAAGAAGTAGTCAAGAAAGAAAAATGGGTTCATGCAATGAATGAAGAAATTTATGCAATTGAATGAAACAACACATGGGATCTTGTAGATCTACCTAAAGGTAAAACCAACATTAGAGTTAAATGGTTTTATAAGACAAATTTTAATGAGAAAGACAAAGTAGAGAAGAATAAGGATCAAACACCTTCATTTTCATGAAACAACACATCTTTGCTTGCAAACACCTTATGAGTGCTAGGATCAAACATTTTATAAATTGTATGATATGTACAGTAACCAATAAATATACATTTGATTTCCTTGGAATCAATCTTTATTCTATCTTCTTTTGGAATATGAGCAAATGCTTTGATCTAAAAAATTCTCAAGTGATTAACTTCTGGTTTATATCCATAAAAATCTTCAAACGATGTTTTTTGTTCTAAAATTTTTGTAGGACTTCTATTTTTCAGATACATAGGAATACTTATTGCTTCAGCCCCAAAACCATTAGAAATATACTTACCTTTAATCATACATTGATCACATTCAACCAAAGTTCTATTTTTCCTCAACCACTCCATTTTCTTGAGAAGCATGTGGCACTGTAAACTGTTGTTGAATCCCATTATTTTTGCAATACTTGATGAATGCCCCTAATGTGTACTCTCCTCCTTGATTTGGCCTAAGAATATTGAAGTACCTTCTTGTTTTCTTTTCAACCATATTCTTGAATTCTTTAAAATATTCAAAACTATCACTTTTCTTTCTAACAAAATAGACCCAAGTGTATCTAGTTCTATAATCAATAAATATAAGGAAATAATGTTCTCCTCCAAGAGATATAGTTTTCGTTGGTCCACAAACCTCAATATAAACTAGCTCAATAATTTCTTGTTTCCTTTTATTTGTATGTGTAGCAAACTCTTCCCTATGTTGTTTACCTAATGCACATTCTTCACATTCATCATGTTCACTCTTAAGAATTGGAAGACCCTTCACCATTTATTTCTTCTGAAGAAACATAATGTCATTATAGCTTAGATTTCCATCCCTTTTATGCCACAATTATTCCATTGATGTAGTTGTTGATGTCAATACTTGATGCTCCCTCATAACATTAAGCTTATAAATTCCTCCAAATTTGGATCCTCTTGCAATGAATTTGTAGTGATCATGTATGTCCTTCACAACACATTGTGACTTAATAAATTCAAATTTTGAATCTTGACTTGCAATGGTGGAAACTGTAGTATTCCAGATATAAAATAGTATGTAGAACATAAATATTTTAGCTAGAAACGACTGAGAAGAAATGATTTAATAAAAACAATACGAGAATAATATGAGAATAACACCATAAAGAGAACTTTGATTATTGATAGTAATGTTCACTTGCCTCTTCGAGGGGGAAACCTCCAGCAGAGAAGAGCTCTATTACAATAATAACCAAGAAAATATTTCTCATACCCTCTACTTCTATTTATACTCTATCTATCCAAAGAACAATCTAGAGGAAGATCCTTCTAGAAGCAGAAGCTTCTATTAGGGCTTCTTACATTTGAATTATTCTTCCTTATTGCTAGGCCTTATTAATATTGGCCTTTATTACATGGAATTGTATTATTCTACCTACGTGAGGGGTTAGGGAGGTTAGGTACATAAAATTCCCTCCCCCTCGAAGAACAACCTTGTCCTCAAGGCTTCAGATGAGGAAATTGTTGTAGAATGGTGGTCAGCTCCTAGGTGGCATCTTTTGGAGGTGTATCTTTCCATTGGACTAACACTTCCTGTATGGTGCACTGACGGAGACAATGATCTCTATGGGCCAAGATTGTTTGTGGATGAAACCATATGGAACCTTCTTCATCCAACTCAAGGAGACTGGTTTGATTTTGGAACTTAGCTCTAATCACCTTATTAAAGAAGGAAACATGAAAAACAGGATGGAGCTTCGATTGACTGGGTAGAGCTAATTGATAGGCCACCGATCCCACAGACTTGAGCACTGTATAAGGACCATAAAATTTGGGCACAAGTTTCTGACAATGTTGAGCTTTGAGTGATTTCTTCTTATAAGGTTGTAGTCAAAGAAATACATGGTCCCCTTCAACAAAACGACGTACAAAACGACCTTGATCTACTTGTTGCTTCATGCGATTCTGATCCATGACCAAATTTTCGTTGAGGGCACGAAGAATAGCCTCACAGACTATAATATTTTTGTCAACCTCCTGAACCTTCGAGACCCCTAGAATATAAGAGATAACTGATGGGGAATTTTGGCCATACATTGGTTCAAAAGGAGTCATGAGAGTAGCTATATGGTAATATTTATTGTACCACCATTCAGCTAGGGGTAACCATTGAGCCCACTAATTTTGTTGCTCATATGAAAAACACCTCAAATATGTTTCCAAACACTTTTT
The DNA here is from genome assembly GCA_009831015.1 of Picea engelmannii. NCBI lineage: Eukaryota > Viridiplantae > Streptophyta > Pinopsida > Pinales > Pinaceae > Picea > Picea engelmannii. Next base: position 1,891,796 of record ML776577.1, on the reverse strand, counting down.
GACAACTTCAGTTTGGCCATCCTTCTGGGGTTGATAGGAAGTGCTAAGATGAAATTGGGTGCCCTGTATATTGAACAATTCTTGCTAAAAATTGCTGGTAAAAGTGGGGTCTCTGTCAGAGACAATAGAATTAGGCATGCCATGAAGCTTGAAGATATTATTCATGAATATTTGAGCCACTTTGGCGGTTGTGAATGGGTGTTGAAGAGCACAGAAATGAGCATATTTGGAGAGACGGTCTACTACCACCATGATGACTAACTTATTACCTGATTCAGGTAATCCCACAATGAAATCCATAGAAATATCTCTCCAGATAGCAGGGGGAATTAGAAGCGGTTCGAGTGTGCCTTGGGCTTTGACAATTTCTCCCTTGTTGTGTTGACAAACCTCACATTCAACCACAAAGGTGTGGACATCTTGCTTCATACCCTCCAAGAAAAAATAATGTTTGACCCGTTCATAGGTTTTGGTAAAATCTAAATGCTCGAATGTGGGTGAGGCATGAAGTTCAGAAAGCACTATGGATTTAAGTTTGGATTGCTTGCATAAATACAATTGGCCTTTGTAGAGAAGCTCTTCCTTGTGCCAAGATTACCCTGGAGAAACTGAAGAATTGTGTTTCAATTGGTGGAGTAGGCTAGAAAGTTTGGGGTCTTGCAACTATTCCTAATGAACAACTTAGAGCCAATCTGGTACAATGAAGGAGAGGGAGAAAAGAGACTTGTCTTCTTCATATTTATGGGAAAGAGCATCGGTACATTTTTCTTTTCCTTCTTGTAAATGATCTCATAATCATAGCCAAATAGCTTGGTCACCCATTTTTGCTGCGACAGGGATGAAATTCATTGTTACAGGAAATAATTGAGACTCTGATGATCACTTTTGATTTGGAATCGGTGACCTAGTAAATAAGGATGCTAGAGATCCACAACAGATAGAATAGCTAACATTTCCTTTTCATAAATGGATTGGACCAAATGTCACTCTGAAATTTGTCTGTTAGTGAAGGCCAAAGATATGTCATCTTGCATGAGGATGGATCCAATTCCTTTCCCGGAAGCATCACATTCCAATACAAATGTATTTGTGAAGTCTGGGAGATCTAGGATAGGGGTCGATCACATAACATATTTTAAGTCTTGGAAGGCATGATCAGTAGATGAAGTCCAAGTGAAATTATTCTTTTTAAGGAGGGAAGTGAGAGGAGATGCAATCTTTCCATAATTCCAAACAAACTTCCTATAATAGCCTATTGAAACTGGAAAACCATGCAAGCTCTTAAGATTTTTAGGGCGAGGCCAATCTTGCATAGATTCAATTTTCTTAGGATCCATGCAGACACCATCCTTGTCGAAAATATGACCTAGGTATTCCACTTTTGAGGTACCAAAGGCAAATTTAGATTGTTTGAGAAAAATTTGATGTTTAGAGAGTAGATGGAGGACTTGATTCACATGGGAGAGATGGGATGGATAAGTTTTACTATAGATGAGAATATCATCAAAGAAAAATAAGACAAAATGACGGAGAAAAGGATGGAATACATGATTCATAAGACTTTGGAAAGTGGAAGGAGAATTACACAATCCAAAGGGCATTACCAAGAATTCATAATGACTCTCATTAGTGTGAAATGTAGTCTTGGGAATGTCTTATTCTTTCATATGGATATAGTGGTAGACAGAATGTAGATCCAATTTGGTGAAGTACTGAGCACCACTCAATTCATCCAAGAGGTCATCAATGACAAGAATGGGGAATTTGTCTTTGATTGTGAGTTTGTTGAGGGTGTAGAAATCAGGACACATGCGCAAAGTACCTTATTTCTTGAGTACCATGACCACAGGGGAAGAATAAGGGCTAGTACTATGAAGAATAACACCGGATTTTAGTAATTCATGAACAATTTTCTCAATTTCATTCTTATGGTCAAAGGGATGATGATAAGGCCGGACATTGGGAGGAATACTACTTGGGATGAGAGGGATGGAATGATCATGGAATCCAAGGGAAGGGGGAAGGTCTTGGGGGGTGGTAAAAATAACATGGTGGAGGGAGAGGATAGATTGGAGGTTGGGATGCACATAAGGTGTCTCAACAACATGAATGGAGTGGAGTTGGGATATAATTCCCGAATGAACTTTTTTGAGGAGATTTTCCATGCAATGGGAACTGATGATCTCAGGGCAGCCTACGATGATGCCTTGAAACTTATATTGTTGTCCCTCTTGTTGGAGTTGCATGGTTAAGTCCTTAAAATACATGAGAATGGGGCCTAGAGTGTGTAACCATTTGGCACTAAGAACAATTTCACAACCACCCATGTCTATAGCAAACATATGAGATTTCAGGTGATTCTGACCAATTTGGAGTCACACATTTTCACATCATCCCCCACATTTCATGGAACCACCATTGGAAATCATGATTTGAAAATTATTGATGACACAGATGTAACAATTGACTTATTTGGCAATGCAAAGTTATGGGTGCTACCACTGTCCACAAGGATGATGAATTTCCTATTTTTGATGTAACTAATTAATTTGAGAGTTTGGGGAGTAGAGAATCTAGTGAGGGAATTAAGTGAAATCACCAGGTCAACGTCGGGTGGGTTAGAGGGTGGGGTGAGGTCAGAAGGTGGTGGTAGTTCCTCCACAAGTGGAACAACAACATATTCTTTAGAAATATCCTCAATCACAACCATAAAAATATCTTGTTCCTTACACTTGTGCCAAGGAAAATATTTTTCATCACAATTATAACAAAGAACCTTGAGATTACATTCAACCATTTCATCCCTAGTTAATTTATGGATCTTGAGGGGAGTTGTAGGAGGGGAAAAATTGATGGGTTTAGTGCGAGGAGGAAAGGAGGGTTTGCGGGTCTGGAAGGACACAATCTGTTGGGATTCCTTGGCTCATTGAGTATCTTCCAACCAAGTCTGGGGTCATGCCATGAGAACATGGGCAGGAATTTCATCTTTGAGGCCACTAATAAAGAATTCCATAAAGAAAGCATCTGACATGCCCTATGTTTTGAAAGCCAATTTCTCAAATGAGGAAATAAAGTCTTCCACTGTCCCCAAATGATTTAACTTGGTTATATGGACTAAATGGTGGGTGTTAGAGTTAAAGTGGTCATAAATTTGAGCCACAAACTGTGTCCAAGAAAGATACCCTTGGCGTGCCTTTTTTCTCCATTTCCACCATTGCCATCATTTCAAATATAGATGTAGGACACCATAACAAATCTTGGATAAATCATCAGTAATGCCATGCAAAGAGAAATGATGTTCCATATGGGTGACCCAGCCTATAGGATATGATCCATTAAATTTTTTCACCTCAATTCTATGGGTAGTATGAGGGCCTTGGTAATGAAAAGAGTCATGGTCATCCCAATAAGATGGTTGTTCAGAAGAGAAAGGGTTATGGGAATGGCCCAGGAAGTGTTCTTTGAGGTCTTTGATGTGGGAACATTGTTCCTTGAGGATCTCAATATTTGAATTGATGAAACTAATTTTGGCACTGAGATTCTTGATCTCCTCTTTCTTTTGGTGTTCGTCAGCAATCAAGGAATTGAATCCTTTAGCTCGTGTGGTAGTCATTTGGACAAAGGAGAAGGAAAATGGTATAGGGGAAACAAAAGGGGTCTAGAGGGGTGGGTGGGACCATGGATAAAAAGGGTGTCAAATAATAGGTACCACTATGATTAGGGAGAAAAGGGGGATCTAAAGGGATAGGAGCCAAATAAATGTGTCGAAGACGAGTCGGGTCCACAAAAAAAAATTATGTTTAAAATGATAGGTATCACTGGAATCGGGGTGAAGAGAGGAACCCAATGGGATAGGTCTCAAATAATTGTGCCAGCGGTACCACTATACTCTTTTATTTTTTTTAACTCATGTGGAGTTATACTCCATCCTGAATAATAATGCAATGGCGAAATTGCCAAATGCTTAATACGAAGAAATGTGTAGTAATTTCGCAACTAGAATGTAGAAGGCACACTTTTTTTTTTACTCATGCGGATTTATACTCCATCCTAATAATGCAGTGACGAAATGACCAAATTCTTAACAAGAAGAAATGTGTAGTAATTTTGCAACCAGAATGCAGAAGGCATAGTTGCATGACAATAGATCTTGTCTTTTCTATTTTTTGTTTCTGTCCCCAGGGGTAGGATATTCAGGGTTTCTATAGACAAGGGTTTTCTATGTGATATATCTCTCTGATATATGTGCGGGTTTCAACAGTAGTACTCAGCCCAATATCTCAGGGACCCAACTAAGGAGGCTAGACCATGCCCTTAACCATACTATCCGACTACCCAGGTACTAGAGAGTATCTTCTGGAGTGTTGTTCTTGGTGGCACTATATCAGTTAGGAGGCTGATAAGTTTATCTATAGAAGGCTTTAGGAGATCTAGGAGGATCCGTATACATTTGTTTTTTGATGCGCTACCACTCGAAGGGGTACCAAAAAGAGTTACAAGGGTGGCCAATAGATGTCCTCTTAGGTACCACTTTTATTTCCTGCATGTGTGACTCCAACATAGTTACCAACTTAATGAGAACTGTGACCTCAAAACGAGAACTCTGGCCCAAAAAAACCATATTTTGCCATAAAAAACATCAAAATCAACCCCCAAATCAAAAAGTGGTGCTACCAGTAGCACCATTTTTTAAAACAGGGTCAAAATTACAACATTTTTCAAACATGGGCTTCAAAACTTAGACAGTGGCTCAGAAAAACCTTAAAATCAGCACCTAAAAACAAATAAGATGTTTTTGATTTTTTTTTCTTTTCAAAACGTTAAATTTTGAGATCATTTTAAATCGTATTTTTATCACTTGGTACCATTAAAACCAAAACCTCAAAATCGACCATCAAATTGAAAAGTACTACTATCGGTAGCACCCCATTCTAAAATTGGGGGTATGAAAATGACACATTTTTATAATGTGGTAAAAGAACTCATCATTACTGTAAACAAAATCATAAAATAAACCCTTAAATGCTTACTTTTTAAATGTTATTATCACGCAAAGCACAAAGTAATACATAATGCCATGAAAATATCACAATATACTTTAAAAATTCAATGTCACTTTTTAATAATTTTTTACTTTTAATAATAAAATAGTAAATGCAAGTTACATTGAATGAAATATAAATAAATTCTTAAAAGTATTGTTATATTGACCATATTCAAAACATATGAGCTAAGAAATTTTATGAGCTAACAAAATTGTGAAAAACAGAGAAAAACTAGAAAGAAATGAAAAAAAATTAAAATTTTCCCGAAAAACAATAATTTAAAAAACAAAAATAATTTTTTGTGTTAAAAAGAAGAGCAAAAAATCCCTTCGAACTTAAATAATAATAATAATTAGAAAAAAAACTGAAAATTAATCAAAATTCAATAAAATATTTAAAAAAAACATCTAAAAAAAAATTAACAAAAACATTAATATTACCTAAGATACAAATTTATTTAAATGCTTTTTTTGATAATATGTTAATAATCTAAGAATGTTATAATATAACATTGTTATAATATGACAATGTTATAATATCACATTGTTATAATATAAAATTATTATATTATAACATCGTTATATTATAACATTGTTATAATATAACATTGTTATAATATAACATTGTTATAATATAACATTGTTATATTATAACACTATTATAACCATGTTATATTACGATTATAATATAACAGTGTTATATTATAAACATCGTTGAGAAAAAAGAAAAAAATAAATAAAATTGAACAATTTGAAAATAAATAAAAAACGAGCATTTAAAGAAACAAAGCGGAAACCTTATGTATCAAAAAATTTAAAATATCAAAAAACCACCTAAAAATGGAGGGGGGTGCTATCGATAGCACCATTTTTAAAAACGGGGTAAAAAACTTGACCCCCCTAAAAACAAGAACTCTCTAGAGTTCTCGTTAAGTTGGTAACTATGTTCTCCCCAACCGCGGGTTTATGCGCACAATGACAAATCTCTGTAGATTTAAGATGCTAGAATACATCTCTACTGTGAAAAAACAATTAACCCACAATTTTGTTCCAAGGAAGGTGCTATGATACCACTTGGAGTATTCCAGATATAAAATAGTATGCAGAACAAAAATATTTTAGCTAGAAATGACAGAGAAGCAATGATATAATTAAAACAATACTATAATAATACCATAATAACACCAGAAAGAGAACTTTGATTAAAGAGAACTTTGATTACTGATAGAAATGTTCACTTGCCTCTTCGAGGGGGAAACCTCTAGCAAAGCAGAGCTCTATTACAATAATATCCAAGACATGATTTCTCATACCCTGTACTTCTATTTATACACTATCTATCCAAAAGAAAAATCTAGAGCAAGATCCTTCAAGAAACAGAAGCTTCTATTAGGGATTCTTACATTTGACTTATTTTTCCTTATTGCTAGGCCTTATTAATATTGGCTTTTATTACGTGGAATTATATTATTCTACCTACGTGAGGTGTTAGGGAGGTTAGGTCCCTAACATAAACTTAAATTAAATTCTTCATTATTCTTGTCACATACATGATATTATAAATTTGTTTCACCCGACCAATAGGCAAAGTCACACATACATCTCCATACCCTTTAATTTCATGTTATCTATCATCTCCTAGAAAGATAAAAGTACCATTATTGTGGTCATGATATTTATAAAACCAATCCCTATTGCATGACATATGAAATGAAGCACACGAATAAATAAACCAGGCATTAACACCATCAATTTATGTCGATAAAGCAACATCAGAAACAAACAACTTGAGGTTTTTGAAATCATCACCTACTATGGTATATTTATAACAAAAATTCCTCGATGTTCTTTTTTTTATATTTGGACTCATTAAAATTCCTTCTTTTACAATCTTTAGCACAATGTCCAAACTTACCACAGTAGAAGCATCCATCATTCCTTTTCACATTTGTATCTATGTTTGTTGGTGCCTTTCCTTGATTTGGTTTTGTATACGGTTTTCCTTATTTATTCTTTCCCCATGGATTTCCTTTGTATGGTTGTTTCCCTTTTTATACCACTGATAGATTTGAACTATGAGATTTGATATTGTGATTATTTTACATTCTTCTTCTTGCATAAGAATACATGTCAATTCATCAAAGGTAGGGGCATTTTCTCTAGTTGTAAGACTAGTGATGAACATTTGATATTCATCCTACATGCCATTTAATGAGGCAGTGATTAGATCAATATTGGAAATATTCTTTCCAATATCACCTAGCTTATCTTTCATCTCTTTGATTCTAGAAAGGAAATTATTGATATTTTCATTTCATCTTAATTGAAAGAAGCTTAATCTTTACAAGCAACACCTTTGACTGTCTCTCGAGTTTTATGCAACATTTTTCATTCCCTAATGTGTGGAATGATATTATCCTTGAAGAAAATTCTCAAGAGCACCTTCTCTTTGGTCTCTCATCACCCCCAATCCTGAATTGAGGTTGTTGGTTTAAATTCATCACCATATGTGATTGACCAAACATTATAGCCTTCCACCAAAGTTTGCAACTTGAACTTCCAATTCACATAGTTTTATCCATCTAAATTAGATGAATAATTTAGGTATGAATCAATATTTTTTATTGTGTACACAATAAAAAGCATTCCTACAATTTATAAAACAAGAAATCAACAAATTTCCTCTGAAAAATTTATTGAGTTACCTTCAAATTTTTGGGATGCTCTCACTTTCAGGAAGCGATCTCCAAAGCGCATCTCCTCTTTAAAAATGATGATATTGAAATATCCCCTATGATATTTTTTAATAGGAGGACCCACGTCGACACTAAATGAAATTTTCTGTCATGGATTCCCAATATGGATCTCTATTTTGATATTGACTACTCCTTTCCACTTGAGGCCATTGGTGGGACCAACCTTGAGAAGGCCAATTCTAACTATACCACTACAATGCCATAGGAAGTGGATAAGGATTCCATCAATGGATGGTTGAGAAATAAAAAAAACGAGGGTAGGCTTATTTGTGCGACATCCCTACTACGCAGAACCCAAATTAGGAAAATGGGGTCTGCTACAAGGAGATCATATACCTTAGAAGAAACACACACCGTCATGACACACTTGTAGACAACGCCATACAATTCCCTCCACTATGTTTTCAGGGATATTTGTGGGTTCCATAGAGCTACTTGGCCTAGGAGGAGGGGCATTGTCCTTCCCTTACCAGTTAACATATGACAATGATCATTCCAATGAAGTTATGGAACTCTCAGGTATTTGAGCAAACAAATTGTTCCAATATACTCTCATTTTCGACTTCCTGGACACCTTATTGAGCTCTCTGTCTCCTCTTCTTTAAACAAGTGACAAATTTTCTCTAACAATAAGGCATTGCTTCTCCACTCATCTTGACAAAGCAAGGAACCAGACAATATATTTTTTGTCTACTCTTGGGAAACAACATGCTCAACCTCACATTCACTTGGCTCTGATACCAAATCAAAAAGATGAGAACTCACAAAAATACAATAGAAGGAAGACAATGTGATTTATACATCAATATGAACACACAAAACAGACTCTTTGGTATTACATATCACCTCTATTTATACATACTTATAAGTAGTTGGACAGTTAATCACGAGCATAGATCAAGGGCTCGAGTTGTTTGTTCTAGAAACTTCTCCTTAAGCGATCAAGCTTATTCATTACAACCTTATATATATCATTTGTCTTCTCAACTACTTGTTTGAATTAGGTTTCTTAATTCATAATAACAATGATATTTGTTCATAATGTTCTCTAGAGCACCAGAGCACCACACAAATATTCAAAATGATGATGAATCTTTGCGATGGAAGCCAACATAAAGGGACTTGTCACAAATATGGTGCTGAAATCATCAACAATAACGTTAACATATTTCACTATGCCATGTTCCATGACTTCAAGTGAAGCCATAGGTGTTGGCGAAAAGAACTTATGGGCCTTGTTGTGAAGTTGTCTGATTTGTTGGTGGAGGAACAAAATATGTTCTATAAATATGTTGTCACATCCCCATAGTGTTCCTAGCCAAATATTGTGATCATCCACCTCTTGAGAGCATGAAACACTACGACATTTCTCACTTGGTTGTTGGGAAACACCAAGGATACTTAGTCTGAACTACGCTTCTTCACCTAGACCATACCCATACTCCTTTCTAGGCTACCTATGAGTCACACTCATACTCTATTGAAATTCTTGTATACTTAGACAATTTTTAACTGTTTAACACTTAGTCATATATAAGCATACATCCATCACCATGACAACTGAGAGAAAAACAATGGAACAACTGAAAGACATACACAAAAATAGTGCAGGCAACATGAACCATTTCTAAAACATGGCTAAGTCTTTGTTATTGAGAAATAATTATGATATGATCACTATTGTCTTAGTTTACAAATTGGGAAGAGTCAAGTGACTCTCCTCACCTCACCAAGACACTCATACAAAGATTCGTCACACAAAGACCTATGTCTCAACTTGATGTAGGAGCATCGCTAGCAAAGCACGGGTGGAGGACAGCTTAGTGCCTAGGATGCATTTTGAAGAGAATTTTAAATTTTAAAGTGGCATATCATGTTAATATTTTGAAAGGATTGTAATTAAAGAACATATTTAATGTTTTGGAGCTGGACAATCGCCTGAGATCATTGGAGGATGTATTTTCTTTTAATGAAGCCTCATGTAGTACAAATTCGATGTGTTTGATTATATCTATTTGTCACAAATATTTATTGTAATAAATCCTAAGTAGTTGAATTATTTTATTTCGATAGGATAGATCTAGAGTAGTTGGAGGGAAAGGCTCGAAGAGCCTCTCTTGTATAAATCTTTGTATTGTTACCAAGAAGAGGTTGCTAAAGTTGTTGGCATTCTAGCTGTTGATAGTTACTTTTGAAACTATTGTAGAGGTTTTTTCAATGGTAACTAAGGGTTGTTGAAGCTTATCAGAGTGAATGAACACATCTATATTTCTAGTTGAATGAATATAATAGATAAGCATTGTTCCAAATGTTTGGTGTTGCAGTTACTGTGTCTATCTGAGTGAATGAATGGTAGGATTTTTGTTTACTTGTAATTCTTTGTTATTCACTCATTCTTGTGTTTACAAATGCATTTTCATGGTTGAATGTATGAATCTATGAAGAATTAGATAAGTTTCAATTGTTTCTCTTCTACGAGCAAGTGCACGTATGCATAGTGTTCACAAGGAGTGAGTTGGAAGATTCTAATTCGACTCATAAGCTCATAAGAGATAACATTAATTTTATATGTGAAAAGAGTGCATGGAGTCTACAAGGTGTGCGTGACAAAGTCCACTTTGACTCAGAAAGTTCAGGAGAGATAGTTTGAAGGTGTTTGTAGACCGAACGCACTCGGAGTCACATTGTTCAGAGGGAACAATATAATGTGGAAGGATTGCTACAAGGAGTGCATAGTCATCCTTCAATAGTCAATATTGAAGGAAATTTGTCGCAAACATGTGCAGAGTTGATATTGGGCTGAGTATCGAGAAACCGTTCGATGAAGTTCGGAGGGTTGGGGAAAAGCAAGTTCAAGAGAAGTAACTTGGAGCTTTACATGCAAAGAGTGCATATTTTCCACAAGGAGTGTGCGGCATAATAGTTTGATTCAAAATCTTAGAAGGAGTAGCGAAATTCATCCACAGAGAAGCTAAGTCATGGAGGAGGACCTGTTGCAAGGCGTGCATAGGCTAAAATTTGACTAAGTGTCGAAGAGAGCACTCTAAGGAGGCAAAAATTTGAGAAAGAAAAAAGTTCAGGAGGGAGAGAGATGAGAAATATTCAAAGGAAGGAGTCCCTTAAAGTTTCCCAAAATTAAAAAGTGAGATCCGTCCAGGAGGGATTGGGATCATTCTAGACTGTCAAATCTGGGGAAAGATGCACAGAGGATTAGCCATGAATCAATTCTACACTTCATAGTTCGAAGTGTTTAAAGTGTTTATGAAGCGAATTCATGAAGTGATATTAACCGTTGGCTGTGAGAAGACACGTGGAAGAGGATTAGAAAATCTAGGAGATAAAGGTCCAGAGAAGTTTTTTGGGGAGTAGGTGTGATTTTTGTGAAGTTGTGAAATCCAAAGTACAACTAGACCATTTGATCCAGGAAGACATGTAGCATAGATCCACAGATTCAAAGGAAATCATTTCAGAAAAAGCCAAAGATGGGGGTCACGTTATTTCTGAAGCTCGAAATTATGAAGAGGTGGCCCATAGTCACAGCCCTTGGTCACATAGGACAAAGAGCCTAGTGCAGGAGCTAATTCTCATGAATTGGTGTTTCCAAGTGCTAGAGAGTAGGGTTGCAAGTAACTCAAACCTGCAGGTAACATCTAAGGGACCCATGTGTCACTTCTTCTGGGTCTGTTGAAGGCCCAAAGAGACAATTCGACTCATGAATTTGAATATCCAAGATCGGGAGGTTGCAGAATCCTCAGGAGGGAAGGGAGGATGCACCAAAACTGTCTCTTTACCTCCCATGGTGAACCTCATACATGCCCTGAACCACATATTTGTTGTCCCTTTATTACCATAGAATTCAAATATTTTGATTTTTCCTCACACATGCCTCCAATAGACTTGCATTTATAGAATTCCCAAAATTCATCTCAAACGAAGTTCATCCCATCTCCATCACAGAATCACCTCAAGGAAACATAAGTTGATCCAGATTATTTTCGGCACGAAATGAGATCGGAGATATAATAAAGAAATGCACAAAGATATCGCAGATATTCAATAATATAATAGAAGTATATCAGAGATGCAACCATAAACACATATATACAGTAATACACGATTTCTATTAATGAAATAAATGTACAGAGACTGTAAAATACAAAGTGAAAGACTTGATAGAATGGTGGCAACTTATCTTTGAGAAGAGATGTGACGACTACTTGCATTCACAAGAAAAATGATCACAATGAGGCTCTAAAGGCCTTTTTACAAAAAACAAGAATTCCAAAAACCCTATACATCCAAAAACCTAACCCTAGGAGATGAAGCGCCAAAAGTCATGTGGGCCCTGTTTGGGTAAGTTAGTACATCAACTTCCCGGGGTCGTAACTTTTGCATACGATCTCCGTTTTAGGCGTATGATAGCTTGTTGGAAAGGTATAGTCTAGGAGATTGATTTTGGGGGCTATTTGGCTATTATTGAGAACCTCGATCTCTAAAAACATTCATTTGGGCCCTCAAAATGGCCCCATAAGTTAAAACCTGCTAAAAATAGTGAATTGCCAGAATTGCTAGAAAATTGTTTTGAGCCAGTCAGAAAAGGTGGGTGGCCACCAATATCCACCTGGATCATAAGTCCTCCCATGTGAAGTGATTTGTCTCCTTGAGGGAGCTCTCCCCTATTTTTCTAATCCTACCTCAGAACTGCAAATCTTTGTTTTCTCTCCTCCAAGCTTCCCTCCTTAGTTGTGTGCCCTTGTGCCTGTATAGACAGTGGCTCCCCAAATGATCTGTCTAGGTGAATTTAAGTGAAACATGAGTCACGCTCCTTCACAATGTTGGGTCAACCTATCATGTGGGTGCGTTCGAGTGAATTTCCCAAATGACCCACTAAACACCTCATTATATGATCAAGCCGACCCACCGAACTCCTGAATGGTGCCCCATCTATCCAATTGACCCGTCGTTTGTGTGAGCATGATGCTTAACCAATTCACACCAAATTTTTTAGGCATGCCCTCCTCATGCCTTAGATGATTCATATGTTTGGTGGAGTGCCCAAGTCTTTCCCTCAACCCTTTTTCAAACCGTTTGTCATTTGACTTGTGTCACAATGAATCTCGATTAACTCTCCCTTGGCGCATCGCATTCCCAAGGTGTCCCGACTCACCTAATATAAATAAATCATCATTACACTTTGTTATGTCTTATGCACTCATAATACTTACTTCATTTAGAAACCCTAGATTTTGTAGGTGGGGCATGCATGTCTTTAGCCAGGTTCCTTACATCCTCCCCCACCTAAAGTTAATGTTGACCCTGAAAAAAACTCTAAAATATACGATCTCCAACTCTTCTCAATATCATGTCTCCATCCATGGCTAGGCCTATTGGAAACCCCAAATTCTATCAAAGTAGAAACCCAAAGTTTCCCCATGAAGTGGAAACCCCAAGTTTCCACAAACCAACCAAATTGTACTGCACCTAACTTCGCACAATTTCTTTCCTGATTCAATACAATCACTTCAGCCAACTCCAAGGTCGAAAGTCAACCAACTCCGCTGCACTCTCTCGTTGTGATGTTTCTTCCTTGTTTTTGTTTGGTTTTGTTGGTGTTGTCCCTGCCTACTACAACTGACTACTACCCACTTCAATTCAAAATTTATCCTAAGTGTTGAACTCTTATGACGCTTTTGTTATGCCCATACTTCAAGCAACTCTGCCATGTCTTTGCGCACTGTTGACCCCCACATCTCTAACTGGTTGAGTAGATAATCCAACCATCACGACCAATATATGAGCATGTAGATCCTCATGCCTAAACTTAGTATGTTATGTCTGCATCTCTGTAACTCTATCCAACTCTAAAGACTAAGGAAAGTGTCCATCATTACCTCACTACTGCGTCCATCATCCAATATTCATCAATGAGATCCTCCACAATGTCTAAGTGTTGCACATCGAATCTACTGAGACATTCATACTCAAATTCCTTTCGCAATTTAATCCATCCAAAAAACAATATCATACCAAGTCAGGGTCTCCCCTCACCTTGATGTACTATGAAGTCAACTCAAAACAATGTCATCCACGAGAAATTGAATCCACTATCCACCTCATGGCACAGTTAGCCAATTTGCACCAAGAACTACACGTCCAAACTACCTTTGCCTCACTACTTCATCACATATCCATGATGTTGAACCTACCTCTTTATGCCTTGGGATTTTTAGGCTTCATCCTCAACCATGCTACCCAAAGAAAGAGAAACATGCATGTCCAAGTAATCTCTTCATGATGCACTAAGCTTATCTGCACATTCCTCCAAAATGAAGAAAAGTTCTCAACTTTCCTCCTTTCATCGTGTCACCGCTCCGAAAATCAACATCTACAATGAGTGTGGCCAACATTCCCTCACTTATCAAACTTCCCAATAAATTGTCCAAAGTTCTCCAAGTAGAATGAGTCACCTCAAAGAACTTACATTCCTTAGATATGTTCAAAAAAATACTATGCCATCCTCAACCAATGACATTCCTAGATCTCTGAGTCATTGCACAATCATCTGCAAGTCACCAATGTGTGCTCTGCCTCATCCAATGTCCTATACCAAAGGTGATCAGACACCACCCAATTCACTTGGTTTTCATTCTTCCCATTCAGGTTGGCAACCAACAAATCTTGGTTGAATTATCTACTGAATCCATTCATATTCTAGAATGGAACTACCTTTCACCTCCTACAAGCATCCAGAATTTGGCACTATCATTGCAACTATCAATCCATCGTATGACCCAAAAAATCTAGCTAAGGCACCAAACAGTAGGTCACCTCATCCAACCTCTCAAACTTGGAACATCTTGACCCCACATCCCACTTCACTATAGTGACCTGTCCAACACACCTAATCAATGAGTTAGGTATCTTCCTCAAGATACTTCCATGATTGCATCCAAATATGTCTAAGTCCACCACAAGACTCATCCAAGTAGGTTACCTGAAGCTCTCTTCACATTCACCCCATCAAGACGTCCCAACTGCTACATGAATTCTTCTAATCTACAACACTTGAATCACCCTCAAGTGTGTTGGTTTTCACCATGGAAATGGATTTCACTAGAACCACCATGTCATTCGAATTCCCTTCAAAGAAATCACTGCAACACTTAGGAAATGCAAGAAATCAAAACCAACCACACCTTTCCAACGACATCCTTGGATACACCCATGTTTAAGGTCTGTTGTCTTGAAACTTTACTTTCCTAAGAAAATGACTCTTTGCATGAACTCCCCTCAATAACCATTTTCAAATCCAGAAACCTACACAACATTTGTTGTGATACAAGGCTGAGTCCATCCATTCACTTCAAAAATCATTCTAAGTCCCAAACTTCGCATGCAACCAGTCAAACTCATCTCCAATGTCTTGCAATCTTCACACCTTGACTATTTTTTCTTCAAGAAACCATGCACCCTCCAGCCAAATGTCAAGTCATACTACTGCTAACTAACTATTGTAACTCTATGAAGATCTACCTCATCCAAATGCTACAGTCCAGTCATTCATCCAACAACCTATCTCAACTCAAAAAATTTTCTCAATGATGCATGACCAAAAGAATTCATGATAGAAACATTCCCAACCAACTTTTTCATGCCCCTACAATCCACCCAAGGTTTCACCTGACACATAAGGGTCATGCGATACCATGACGTTTCATTTTGGTGGCCTAACCAAACCAAAACCTACTTCGTCTGGAATATTCCTTACTCAAGACACACACATACTCTGTCCTAAGTCACTTTTTCATTTACTTGTGTTCTTTACTTAACTAATTACAGAGTTCTTATACTTATCCAAAATGACACCAAGAATATGTAGCCACAATAAAGAGACACAAAATATGAATGGGTGGACAAACCGACCTAATACCCAAGTTTTAGTACAAAGACAATAGTGTGTTTAGCATGCAACTCATACCACATCAAAGGAATATTATAAGGAGCTTCCACTCAGTTTACATCAACATAACTTGTTTGAAACACAAATACCAAGTTTTGTCATGTCTCCTTGTGAACCCCTTTGTTACCATAGTTAGAAAGCTAAATGAACCACTTCTCCTTCATGTTTCATTCTTGCAATTCACACTATCATTTCCTTAGATCGTTCAAACCCTCTCTTGGCTTCTGAACTATATTCCCCAAATTGTTACCACACTTCACTTGGATGATTCTTGGATGATTTGGTTTTGGTATCACCCTTGGGAATATATAGGCACCCAACCTCATGAACCGGTGCATTGATTCCTTGCCTTTGGGCATGTTGACCTTCATTTCACCATGTTTTTTCCACTTAACTGATTGGGCCTACCATCGTTAGGTGTGTGCGTCCCTTTGGTGAGTCAAGACAACTCACCTAAGAACACCCCCCTTTCCTTGGCCGAATCATTCATTTCATTGGGTTCCCCAAGTCTTGCCCACAATTATTGTTCAACCATCCCATGGTCTACTTGTGTTGCATGATGCCTTGGCTACATCCACTGAACTCTTCAAATGATACCACCATCCATCCATATGACTCATCGTCTAGGTGGACGCATCCCTTAGGTGAGTTGGGAGGACTCACCTAAGAAATCCCTCCTTGTGCCTTATATGGAAACTTGTAATATTGGAGATGTTTGGTTTGGAATGAAACTTCCCTTGAACATTGCGAGGCATGACAAATGACTTGGAATAATTGACTCGATGAGTACCAAGAACATAATGTGATGATAATAAGAGCACTCTTCAACTGGAATAAAAAAGTATAACGACTCATGGAATTGGTATGACTTAGAGACAAGAAGATTACCCAACTATAAGGCGAGACACGAACATGTGCCATGTTCAAGGGTGACAACAACAATTGCCATAATGGATTCCAAAAAACTTGACCCACTGATTTCAATTTTTCCCCCATCGTGATTGGTGAGTACCTATTTGTTTTTTAACGAGCTTGAGGAGGATAACAAATTCTCGATATAGCTCATCTTCAATGAGTCCCTCAACATATGTTTAATGAACCTGAAGAAGGAGGGGTTTGGTCCCGTATGGGTCTTAGAGACTAGACTCACATTGGTCCCTCAATGCATAATTTTAGAAGCCTAAAGAAGGTAAACTCGGTGGTTTTTCATGTTTAGAGAGTTTGAAAAGAACTTAAAGATGACTCCATGGGTGACCTTTTCGTGAATTTAGTCTCCCAATCTGGAAAAAAGTGTAAAACAATACAAAGGAGAACTCTTCTATTAATGCTTGACTAGAGTATTCCTTTTTCATAATTAGTCTCACAAGGCCAAAAAAGAGATAAACTACCACTCGAAAGACACCCTTTCAAAACTTTTAATGAGTGTGAAAGGAAACAAGCTCACTCGACAATATTTTCAAGTTTAGGGAGTCTGAAAAGAGCTTAAAGGAGACTCTAAAAAGTTCATTTTTCGTATATCTTTTACAAGTCCGAAAAAGAGATAAAAGTATACTCGGTAACCTATTCTCATGTATTAATGAGCATGATAAATAACAAAGACGAAGATCGATAACCTATTATCATGTATTTATGAGAAAAAGAAAGAACAAAGACAGTGTGTTCTAGAAAATATTACTACATTACGATGTGAACGATCCCCAAGCGAGGATCCCTCCTAGCAACATGTCTCTCTAGAGGTATTTTACACTAGCCTACATGGTATAAGTTAGTGGCTTCACTCCAGCATGATGTCCAGAGGCTAGAGACCTTCCCCCCGAGCATCGATTCCTCCGTCGAATATTCTTCTTTCCTCGTTTAGGTGTATGGTTATTAATAGGAATACTTTCACTAGGAAAAGGAAAAGAAGGTTCAAGTACTCGATCCAGAGTGAGACTTGATTCAAATGGAGGGGGGTCTATTTTAATTTTTAACGAGATTTACAGAGACAATGAACTATGCTCGTGAGCATCTATTTCATTTGTTAATGATATTGACATAGGAAAATAACTATGCTCGTAAAGACCATGTACTACCAAAGGATCAAGTGATTCTAGGGATTGTTGCACTTGAGTCGAAATCATATTTAGCATGGAAACTTACGGGGTGTCAGGAGGAGGCAAAGGAAAATTCCCCATGAGTGAGGAATATTTAAGGAGACCTACTACTACACTCTCTTACCCAAGGATGGAACCTAGAAAAGGAATATTATTTGCTACAAAATCATGGAGATCTACAGTGCAATAGTCAAGTTGGTCAACAGTGACAATTTTCCCCTGATGGGGAAATTGTAAAATATGAAATACTAAAGATGCGATGGAAATCATCACATACAATCAACTACGACCAAGTAAAAAATTTTAATCCAAGGGCACATCGACCACTTCAATATCGACCAAAATGGTTTTACCATTCAATGTTACAATGAAACACTGCAAGAGTTTGTGAGGTTGGAAACCACGTCCATCAAACACTTTAAGGGTAGTAGGAGACTGTTTAAGTTTAGGAGAACCAATGGATCTCCAACAAGACAAAGACATGACACAGGTGGAGGCTCCTTCATCCAAAAAAATGTGATGGATGTTCTTTCCACCTACCAAAAATTGAATTTGGAATGCTAGGTGTTGTGAGAGACTCTCCTTAAAATAGTCTAGATTAAACGTGATCAAATTTTATTTCTCCATATCCATAGCTCCAATGGATAACAACAGGGTTCTACGTTGACTTGGAAAGTTATGTATAACTTCGAGGGATGACATAGCACAAAGTGATTGCATCAAATCTTTAACAATATTGTATTTTTTGGCAGTGTAAGCACTTGGATTAAATGTTGCTTTTCTAATTGTTCCCTTCAGAGGGCACAACACTGCATCATAAATTTTCTTCTAAATTTTAAGGAGGGTGGAAGATGGAAGGGGATTTTATGTGGAAGGATGATCAATAGCCTTTCCATTGGCTTGATTACCTGGAATCGTGTCATAAGTGTTTTTTCGGGTCGTTAAATTAACTATCTCCTTACACATATAGACCTGAGAGGTGCTTGAGGAAGCATCCCCATAGTGGGAATGACCCGCATTGCCCCCTTGTGGAGGGGTAGAATTTTGTGCAACCAAATGTTGTTGTTGAACCAAGAAAGGGTCAGTTAAAACTATGGGTAGGGAGGTACCTTTCAAAAATTTATTGACTCCCTCTCGATGAGGGAAATCTTTCGTGTAGTGGTCCTCTATACAAATCATGCAAGGAAATTTATCTTTCCTATTCGGTTGAGTATCAACAGTCATTGTAGTATCCTGTTGGTTAGAATATTTCTTGGATTTATCCTTTTTATTCTTCTTACCTCCTGGTTGTTGAGATGAAGTGGATTGGATCGCATTCACCTTGGAGGTATGAACAGGAGAAGAAGTAGTTTTGGTGTTCGAAATAGGACCTGGTTTTGAAGCAGGTCTTGTTGGATCATTCGACGGGTGAGGAGCACGAGGGATCGGATTGTAAAGTGTGTTATACTGAGAATATACCGAGTCCAAATATTGAGAATGAATGATAGATTTCTTCTCAGTAACAACACCTCCCATATAAACATCTCTGGTGATGGGTGGAAAGAGTGACTTTGTAAACAAATCCACGAGGAGTTGTTCTGGAATTGGAACTTTATTCAACCATCTCTGTCGTCTCCACTCATGAATATGATTAGATATGTGGGTTGAAGAGGATTTCCAAAGTGAGGTCAAAATCTTTGTACTGGTCTCGTACCATATAGGCAATTGGAAAGGCATAAAAAAAGTCATGGAAAGAGAGTTAAAGTTGACAAAGGAGTTACGCGACAACTCAATATACCATTTGGTTGTTTCACTTGTAAATATTCTCTGAAAAATCTTCAGACAAATGGAGTCATCCATCAAAGAGTTTGAGGAAAACCATAAATGGAAATTGATAACATGATTTTTAGGATCTTCCCCATGTTTTCTGTTGAATTTCGGGATGTCGTATGATAATTTGGTAGGGATGGAGGGCCAAAATGAGGCTTTTTGAATGGGACCATTTTTCAAACGTGATAGATCTAGAAGATCTAACGTGGCCAAAACTGGAAGCTGTCAATTATCGTGTGGATATTAGTGGTAACCATGTGGCATGAGAACACCAGTAGGACCATATCCAGGTTGCAGTGAGATGGAAAAACTAGATGGTCCTCCCATGTATGGTAGTTGACATGAAGGTCCCCCTATGTATGGTGACTATCTGGGTTTTCCACCCATGTAGGTTGGTTTTCCTAATTGTCAACCCATCTAAGGTGGTTTTCCTAGTTGTCCACCCATGTATTCTGACTAAACAGATGAACCTCCTATGCATTAATATTTCCCTGATGGTCCCCCCATGCATTACGGTTGTCTCGATGGACCTATCATATACTTTTTTTGAGAGGGATGTTGTCCTGGAATCATGGGGTTTACAGATTGATAAGGAAAATTTCCTTGTTGAGGAATTCACGTTGGTTGACCCCACAAAGGATTAGAAACTCCTGGATATGGTTTTCCAGGATACATGCCAATGGAAGTAGGGATAGAAGGACTTGCAGGAGCACCTTGTCCCCATTGTTTTTGATGTTTCACCCAGATAGGGGTTTTCCCCATGGCTGAAGGTTTCCTCCTAGTAAAACGTTTCCCTACAGTTGAAGGTTGGCCTCCCATTGATGATTGAACTCCAATGTAGGGTGTACTTATCTGTAAGGTTTGAGATGGAGGATGAGTATCTTGTGTAGCCATGGTTGTGTGAACAACTTGATTGTTGACCATGTGACCTATGGGACAACCAAGTAAATCACTTGGTGTGTGCATGTCAAAAATTGTGAAGCGAGAATATTACCTAACCCATGTGAGAATGGATATGTATTCACAAGTGGTTGGGTTGAGGTTACCTGGGTGACCTATGTTCCCAATAAAGAAGAAGAACCAGCAGCATCAACTACATGAGTTGTGGGTAAAGATAAATTCCCAAGTCCTTCTGGAAAAACAAAAATTGATGGGTTCATGCCAAAAGATTGTGTACTGGCTGAATTGGCCGGTAAATTGTAAGAAGAATAGGAATCAATATATATCGTGGATGGTGGATCAATGAGTGGTAGGCCGAGTGGATTAGTAAAAGGAGGATTTGTGTAAGACACAAGTATTTCTACGAAGGCTATGACCAATTCTTCTACGTGTTGGCCACTTATAGAAGCTACACTCTCAGTCTTAGAAGTTTTATCTTCGATAATTCCTTCATAAGAAACATTGTGTTGAGGTTCCTGAACTTCATGATCCATACCTTATGTATTGTGAGATCTTTGAACCAGAAAATGTTAACGATCCTAAGGCCGACTACGAAAATCAAATTAACACACTTCTAAGAAAACTAAAATAAATCAACCAAGAAACAATACATTCAAGGATCTTCCGAAGATGGGATGTCGATCCACCAGTGAATAAATGAGAAGAAGTTACCCTGAACTTCATGTAACAACCCTTCTCAGTGAAAGTAACCCTCACTTTCACGGGATCAACCTCCAAGGGTAGTGAAAGTGTGATACAATGTATGCCCCAGGTACCATGGGAATTCCCCCACAGTAACCTCTATAGATACCTAGGAAAGGCCACTAAGGTTACAAACTTGCATTCAACCTCCAGGTGGGTACAGTCAACAGTCAGGACCTAATGTATGGGCAGGATATCAAAGTTTGAATTTTTTCTAGAGGAATGAAGACAAGTGGACCGGTAAAACTACAAACGACCTCGAACAAATTCTATATTCACAAAGCAACGAGACCAAATGAAACCAATGACACTTCAATAAAACCCCCCAATATATGATATATCCACTACGATTGGTCAATATTTGGAGGGGTAATATCTGTCTCTCTTCTGCACACAACCTCGTGTTCATCCCCTGTGTTATAGGGGGTCCCCGAATATGCTTATACGAAAATTGGATTTATATGTACATCTCTTTTATCTAATCACATAGATTAGGAGAAAGGATTTCTTTGTTGTTCATCGTAGGTCCTGAGTCACGCTAAGGAGATTGGAGATCAAGCATGAAGCTTGGAGCAGTGAGAACAAACATCGAAACATGATACATCACATTGTTTCTCTTTCTCATTTCGATTGGTTATGAACTAGATCTATAAGGAAAGTAGCAACCATTTGTTTTTTTTGTCTTTAGACCAAAGAAGGGATCTTAGTCCAAAGGGGAGCTTAAACTATAAACAGGGTAATATTTCTCATAACAGTCCTCTTCCCACGTCCTTCGTCAAGCCAACTCACCTAACTTGTGCCACCAATCATCTTGGGTGGAGTCTCCCCTTGGCATGTCGCACACCCAAGGAACCCCAACTCTCCCCATATATGAAGACTTTGTTTCTTCAAATGCATTAAGCATCCTTCCTTCCTAATTTCCTTTGTTTCGGTCTGTGGTGGAAGTACATGCACCCAGACTTGGTGCCCCAGGCCTTACATCCTCTCCCACTCCAAGAATTCACTGAAATATACTGTCTCCAAGTATCTTCTTGAACTTATGCCTCTCTCAAAACTATTTTTGGAAACCCCAAGTTTCATTTCGAATTGGAAAACCCAAATTCTTCCAAGTGGAAACCCTAAGTTTCTTTTTGTCATATCACTTTTTCTATCTCATGTAGAATCTTTGCAAAAATTCAGTCATACCTCTTCCCTTGTAGAATAAATTCCCTCCACCGAATTTCACTGCATCAACCCCTACACCAAACTTTTATCCATGACCACATACCATGTTTCACACTGATCTACGAAAATATAAAATTATGTCCTCAATACTACACGTCGCAGTTGTCTTCTGCGATGACTTCTGAATTTCCTAGGTGTTGAAATCTAAGTAGTCCAACCCAAGTCAATACTTTTGTACATAACAAGCTCCCACATCTCATACTAGTTGGGTGATCAATCTGGATGTCACGCCCCATCTATGAGTATGCACATTCCCACATATTCAAAATCGTTTATGTTGACAAATTTTGTCACTCTATCCAACTCCTACCTCAAGGCAAAGTTCTTTTCCTTCTCCCAAAACCTGCTAAGTATTCAACTGAGCTCCATAATTTCTAGCAAGTTTCCCAAATGTTGTACACACTCCATTATGTTGATTGTTGTCCTATGCAACCCAACAAATTCTGTCTTCATCGTGTAGAAGAAATATTGCAAACTTCCTCCAACTCACCAAGTCTTTTTCCTTCAACTCCTACCACAAATCCTTTCTCCAAGTAGCCCAAGGTTGCACTTCCCACTTCCTAGGAAACATGCCTCGTCCAAAATTGCTTAATATATAAAGTGCTCCTAGAGGCCACTGCCAAGGTTTCGGGTGAACGATGTGTTTGATCTATGTTTCATGTGCAAGTACCTAAGGACTAGTCTGACTTCCTTTGGTGAGCAGCCCAACTTCTCAAGTTGTTCCACATCAAGCTCAAAGTTAAATATCCCCACCAATATTCTACAAAATTTTATAATCGTTGCGGGGTATCGATCTTCTTTTCCCACTTCCTCCACATCCTCCAAGTTTAGTTGTGTGGGTGCCTTTGTGCCCTCCTTCATCTCAACATGTAGATATTTTGGTACAAGTGATTTGTTTGACAAATCCTCCCCAATTTCATTGCAAACCCACTTGCAACATGGTGAGTCGAGATACGTTTCCTGTGTAATGACTTCCACAAGTGTTGCGATGGTCGATTTCAATTCATCCACCCTAAATTTCTTTTGGTTGTGCAGGATCCACAACTGGTCTTACTTCTCCAAGGAAGATTTGTTGAAATATCTAGTGATGTCAACCTTTGTTTACTTCGTTCTTATTGATTCATCACACTCAAATAAACCATGGATGGAATCACCTATTGTTGTTGCACCACATGACGAGGTCTATCCACACTTTTGTAGGTTCCCTAATCAACCTGATTGCAACACTTATCGGCTTCCATACAATATTTCTCTTCATCGTCATGGGAACACTCAGTGTTTTGGATTTATCCAAAAACACCAAGCAACCCTCATATGACATTTTAACTACCTTGGCATACTTGAGAAAATCCTACCCCAAAATCATCGCATGATCGGCTGGTGAAGACACTATCAAATCCCAAGTGATAAACCAAATCCTGACTCTCAATGGTGTGGAACAAACAACTCTTGTCACCGGATTCACTACTGAGTTGACCACCTTGAACATGAACATACTTCTCTCGGGCTTAAAATGGAGTGATGTAGCAGTCTGTTCACTTATGAAACAATGGATTGCGTCGATGTCAACCAAGGATTCCACCTTCACCCCACTCGTTGTCACGTCCTCAAGACAAAGTATGGCTTCTCCATATTGTGAACACTGTCCACGATCCCTTGCCTTCAACTCGTCTAGATTCATCATCAACTTCTCTAACGCTTCCACCATTGTCTTTGATAGTTATGGTTGTGGTTGGCTTACTTCTTTCAAGGCCATGAGCTCCTTCTCTGCAAGATGCACTTGGATTTCATCCATTCATTCCAATTGTTCCTTCAATGGGAAATTCATTGCAAAATGGTTAATGTTGCATAAGAAACATCAAATTGGATTACCTCTATGATAAAGTAGTTCAACCTTCTTCTGTGCCATGACTTCACCTCTTTATTGGGCATCCTCCTCCTTCATGAGCGACTCCACCCTTGCTAAGTTCAAAGATTTGGTTCCACTCATGAACTCTTCATTGCAGGATTTCCATCAGATAATGCTTTGCTTCACCTTAGGAAAATACTTTGTCAAATGTTTCCCCGAACACACTTCACATATGATAGAGTTGATGTCTTCAAACAAATTTGGATTTTTTGTGATGTTAATGATGATGGACATGGATTACCTCTCCTTGGGCAAGTCCAACTTTGAGACTTGGAAATATTTTTCTACTGAGAGAGTATTTTGTTTTTCATCCCATGAATCCCACCATGTGGTGATTGATTTGATCTTCTCTAATCTTCTTTCGGTTGCTTCCATGCTCATCCACCATTCTTAATCAAGGTTTTGCCTCACTCTGTAGTCGTTCATCACCTCCATCACGTATTCGTCACTCTTTCCGCACATGTATGTTATCTGTGATCGTTGTTGTAACTTTTTGATTGTGTTCCCTTCTATCACACTGCAAAAATTCCTTCAAAAAATTCTCTAATACCAACTATCACGACAATGATAGTAGTGAATATCTCACCAATTGCTCAACAAAACAAACCCAAAATTTTCCCTTTCTCAGTTTCCTGAGTTCTTTTCTTTGATACCACATGTCATACCCCTACATTCCACCCAAGATATCACCTAAAACCTGAGATTCATGTGGCACTGTAACATTTTGTTCTGGCAGCCTAACTAAACCAAAACCTACTATGTCCAGACTACGCCTTACTCAAGACACATCCATACTCTGTCCTGAGTCACTTGTTCATTTACTTGTTTTCTTTACTTAAACAACCACATTGTTCTTATACTTAGCCAAAACAACATGAAGGACATGCAACCACAATAAAGAGACACAAAATATGAACGGGCGGCCAAACCATCCTAATACCCAAGTTTTATTACAAAGATAGCAGTGTGTTAAGAATCCAACTCATGCCACACCAAAGGAAGATTACAAGGAGATTTTGCTTAGTTTATATCAACAATAACCTATATGAAACACAAAGACCAACTTTCATCATGTCTCCTTGCGACCCTCTTTGTTACCACAGTCAAAAAGCTAAACAAGCCACTTCTCCTTCATGCTTCATTCCTACAATTCACACTGTCATTGCTTTAGACTATTCGACCCCTCCCTTGGCTACCGAATTGTATTCCCAACTTGTCACTACACTTCACTTGGATGATTCTTGGATGACTTCATTTTGGTCTCACCCTTGGGCATATATAGGTGCTCAATGTCATGAATGGGTGCATATTCTTACCTTTGGTCGAGCTGATCTTTGTTTCACCATGTTTTTTCCACTTAACCGATTAGTTTGACCATCATTAGGTGTGTGCATCCCTTAGGTGAGTCATGAAAAATTTTGTAAGTGAGACCTCCTATCCTTGACTGACTCATTCATTTCATTGGGCACCCCAAGTCTTTCCCACAATCCTCATTCAACCATCCCATGGTTTACCTGTGTTGCATGATGCCTTGGCTACATCCAACGAACTCTTCAACCGATTCCACCTTCCGTCTAGTCGACGCGTTGTGCAGGTGCACATGTCCCTTAGGTGAGTTGGGCTGACTCACCTAAGCATGCCGTCCTTGTGCCTTAACCGATTTTCCATTTTGGTGATTTGCTTGGTCCTCCTCCCACATCCTTCATCAATCCAACTCGCCTAACTTGTGTTGTCGTTCATCTTGGATGGATTTGCCCCTTGGCGTGTCGCTTGCCCAAGGAACACCAACTCTCCCCATATATGAAGACTTCATTTCTTCAAATGCACTGAGCATCTTTCCTTCCGGATTTCCTTCATTTCATTCTGTGGTGGAAGTACATGCACCTAGGCTTGGTGCCCTAGGCCTTACAAAATTCCTTCTATGGATATCCTCTAGGTCGCCTCAAGTTGTTCACCAAAGTGCTTCAACTTGTTGCAACCTAGAACTACTCCCTTTCACAATCACTTATGTGATCACCCTTTGTGTTTTTCTCCTATGATCACTTTTGCGGTTAGATTTGAGACAAGTCGTGCGACAAATACTGCGTTCATCTTCCTTTCCCAAGTGCTCGATTCTCCCAACGAACTCTGTTCCTGGTATCTTAAGGTGTGCACAATAGGTCCGACACCTATTTCTGTCACACATCAAACCATTCAATTCTATACCCAAACTGTCTCTGCGATCAAGTCCTCAACAAGTTCTGTGATGAGTTATGTGATCACCCACTATGTCCAAGTGCTTTGTTTCACCACAAACTTTTCTCCCATTTGTATAAGGTGTGTTCTTAGCTTAACCTCCCACCACAACGTCAATCGAACCTTTGTCGTAAGTCTGATGCAAAGTCTGTGATGAAAAAATTCGCTCCATCGAATGATTCACCAAGTCTGTGGATGTTCCCACCGAACTGCCTTTGGAACAAGATGTCTTCAAATTTTTCTCTGATACCATCTATCACATCCCCATAGTGTTCCTAGCCGAATCTTGCGATTTTTCACCTCTTGAGGGCATGCGACACTGTGATTTTTCTCTCTTGGCTACTTGGAAACACCAAGGATACTTCGTTTGGACTATGTCTCTTCACCTAGAGCATACCCATACTTTGTTCTAGGTTATCGACGAGTCACACTCCTGCTCTAGTGGAACTCTTGTATACTTAAACAATTGTTAACCATTTAACACTTAGTTATATATAAGCATACATCCATGAACTTGAGAAACCAAGAGAACAACAACAGAACAAATGAAAGACATACACATAAATAGTGCGGGTGACACGAACCATGCCTAACATCCGACTAAGTCTTTGTTATTGCAAAACAATTACAATATGAGCACTACCGGCTCAGTTTACAACTTGGGCAGAGTTAGATGACTCTCCTCACCTCACCAAGACACTCATACATAGATTCGTCACACTAAGACTCTTTGTCGCAACCTTCTTCACAACCTCCTACTAGGCATGCCCTCACCCACATACTTGTTGTCCCTTCATTACTATAGACTTCATAGATTTTGGTTTTGTCTCACACATGCCTCCAACAAATCTGCATTTCTAGATTTTCCCAAATTGAACTCAAAAGAAGGTCACCCCATCTCTGTCACAGAATCACCTCAAGGAAGCATAAGTCCTCCGATGTGGAGCGACTTGGCTCCTTGAGGGAGCTTGCCCCTCTTCGTCTAAGCATGCCTCAAAACTGTAGATCTCCTCTTTCTCTCCTCCAAGTTTCCCTCCTTGGTTGTGCATCCTTGTGCCTTTATAGGCATTGGCTCCCCAAACGATCTGTCTAGGTGAACCGACGTAACCCATGAGTCGTTCCCCTTCGCAATGTTGGGCCGACCTCTCATGTGGGTGTGTTCGGGAAACTTGCCCAATCGATCCACCAAACACCTTGTTGTGTCTTTGGGCTGACCCACTAAACTCCTAACTGGCACCCCCATTTGTCCAACCGACCCGTCATTTGGGTGAGCACAACCCTTATCCAAGTTGAGTCGATTTGTTTAGGCGCATCCTCCTCATGCCTTAACAGATTCGTTGGTTTGGTGGAGCACCCAAGTCTTGCCCTTAACCTTTTGTCAAATCTTCCATCATCTCATTTGTGTCACAAGGCATCTTGGTTGAGTCTGCCTTGGAGTGTCGCATGCCCAAGGTGTCCCAACTTGCCTGATATAAAGACACCATTGTTACACTTTGTTATGTTTGGCGTGCTCGTACTAACTCTCTTCAACAATCCTAGCTTTCGCGGGCCACCACAACGTTAAGTTAATCGATTGCGCACGTCCTTAGCCAAGGGCCTTATAGATGAGGTCGGGGGTAGTTCGTAAAGGAATTCATGGAGAGTAGCCATGCCGCTACATACAATATAATCCACCTGCCTCAACATTCATTTGGATTCTCCCCTCATAGAGAGAAAAAACGATTGCAACCACAGAACGAGATAGGCTGAATTGGTGTTAGTGTATTAACATCGACCTGATCTGTTCCTTGAAAATAAAGATAAAATCTGATGGATTTTGACTGCATGAGGATTTTACTTGAGCGATCAAAGAAAATGATCTACATGAAAACGGACCTGCAAGACAGAAAATGAATTGCAGGAAAGAGAGAGAATGAAGAACGAATCTGCAATAACAGAAAACGAATTGCCAGGAATCGAATGCAAAAACACCACACCGGATCTCATTATTGAATTGATATATAAAGGAAATTACATGCAGGAAATGCTTCGTAAATAACGAAGCGACTAACAGCCTAACTCGGTGATGAAAACAAGAAACCAAACGCTTTGCAGTTAACTAAACAGTCAAAAGAATGATTTGCTCAATCAAAGGAGCAAATCGCGAAGCAAATCATGGAGAAAATTGCGGAGAAAATCGTGGAGCAAATCGCTCAACTTCTTCGTCTAACACACCCCCTTAAGTTGGAGCGTGACAATCATCTAACCTAACAACACTCAGCTTAGATCTGAGTGATACAAATGTTTCTGTGCCCAAAGGCTTTGTGAAGATATCAGCTTGTTGATCTGCTGATTTACAAAATT
>ML776577.1:1846225-1858806 GCA_009831015.1 Picea engelmannii | reverse complement strand
TCATGACAGCTCAGAAAAACTTTCATCTTGGCTACCCAAGTGCTATGATTCGACCCGTTCAAAACAGGTGCTTGCATGAGAGCCTGGGTGCTCATGCTGGCCATTTTCTGCACAAAAAATTATATACCGGCGGCAAAAAAAAATTGCACAGAAAAAAAACAGTTTGCAATTTTTACAGAGCTTGCTGAAAAACGTTTTGCAATTCGGCAAGCTGGACAGAGGCTGGATCTGCAGCCTGCTCTGATACCATGAAAACGGACCTGCAAGACAGAAAACGAATTGCAGGACAGAGAAAGAATGAAGAACGAATCTGCAATAACAGAAAACGAATTGCCAGGAACCGAATGCAAAAACACCACACCGGATCTCATTATTGAATTGATATATAAAGGAAATTACATGCAGNAAATGCTTCGTAAATAACGAAGCGACTAACAGCCTAACTCGGTGATGAAAACAAGAAACCAAACGCTTTGCAGTTAACTAAACAATCAAAGGAACGATTTGCTCAATCAAAGGAGCAAATCGCGGAGCAAATCATGGAGAAAATTGCAGAGAAAATCGTGGAGCAAATCGCTCAACTTATTTGTCTAACACTACAGACAGTGAAATAGAAAATAATTTTTTTTTTCTCCTAAAACTCAATACTCTGATATCATTTGTTGTAGTCCCACAAAAATCTACCCAACTGAAAGAGAGTCGATTGCGTGGGGTCGATTTGGCATGCACTGAGACAGTGTACATCATCAATGAATGTATATGTATCCTATCTATCCTTTTTTATTAACTAACGGGAGAGTTTGGAACTCTCTGGAAATTGGTTGATAATTGATTAACAGACGTTTAGAACTTTATCGAAATTGGTTGATAATTGCATACATTGCATCATGTTTGGGTTATTCTCTTTTCGTTGGTTTTTTTACCAAGTGATAAATTAACTTAATTATAATATGATTTATTCAACCGAAACTTTATTGAAATTGGTTGATAATTCCATACATTGTATCATGTTTGGGTTATGGTTTTTTTTCCCAAATGATAAATTAAGCAATTGTAATATGATTTATTGGTCGGAACTTTTTGTCTAATTTTTTATCATATTAATGAAAAAGTTAAAGATATTTAAATGTCAAACTTTCAGTTCAAAATGTTTATTCAAGCAAGCACCCATTTAGACATTTTATATTTTAAATTTAACAACATTTTTTTTAATATTCAAATTACTTAATGTTATACCTAGCAAGGCAAATGAATGCATCTTAAAAAAAAAAAATATTAATTTAAAAAAATTCAAAATAAAAAGACAAATATGTGTAGGAAGATTAAACATGTGTTTTAGATTCAGCTTGCAGAAAAACTTATAAGATACTTGAATTATACAGAAGTAATTACTCAAATTTGTGGATCTAACAATTAAATTAATAATAAATAATGAGACAAATATGTATTGGAAAATTAAACATGTACTTTGGATTCAGCGTACTAAAAACCTATATAATACTTGGATTATACAAAAATAATTACTCAAATTTATGTATCTAACAATTAGATTTATAATAATCAATGACATATCATATCAATAACGAAATAAAAAATTGTGTACCCTCCTTCAAATGATTCTAACTAAAGTTTCCATATGGGAAAGAATAATAATTCTGTCCAGTAAGTCATATAAATCTTTACTTAATCTCAACCCTTATCTCCTTAGCTGCCCCCACTCATTAAATTAGAGTTTTGTTAACCCACTGTTGGCATTAATATATAAAATTGATCTCCAAAACCGTGACAAGCTGCCAGGTGCATGGAAGTTCCATATCTTCAATTATTAAAGAGGAATCATTACCCAGGCGTGAGGTTCAAGAGAAAATACCATTCTTTAAAATGCACAGGTCAAGACTAATAATCTAAAAGATTAATCACGTCTTGACTTTTTTAGGGTTTTTAGGGTTTCTGTACGGGCTAAGAATAATAATCTGGGAGATTAATCAAAACCTATCCTTGAAATTTTTATGCTTTTTAAAACCACTTGATACAACAGATTCCATCGATTTATAATCGTTCGTTGTTCTGAAGTGCGTTAAAAAGTTATGGTTTCAATCGCAGAAACTGCTACATGATTTTACAGAGAGAAGGAATATTAAATGGGGAATTTAACGTCAACCCTAAAGGCGACAATCCATGCAAAAGGTTAATTGGACGGTCCGGAGCTCGAGCATCGGTAAAAACCCAATAAAAAATACCTCGATCTGTCGCTGTCTTTTGCTTTTAAATGGGTTTGTCATACTGATAAAAGTCACTAACTATGTTGCTTGAATGATATTTTATGTGCTGACAAGAAAGATCCGCTTTATTCCATCTCTCATGTCCGTCTATATTGTTATGTTGAATGAAGGAAGTGTCGAGTTCTAATTGGCAGAGCAGAGCTCCGCAGAAGACTTTGGAAGGGGATTTAGCAGTGTGGATTCACAGCTTGCAGCAAACTAAACAATCTATTGACTGCTCAGTGGTTTTAAGAAATTTGTCTCGTAACTTGTTTGATGCGCAGTATTTTAAACTGTGTTACACATAGTGACTGTGCGCACCATCTGCACAGTGTTGCACATAGTGACTGCGCGCACCATCTGCTCAATATTTTAAACTGTGTTACACAGAGTAGATTGCGCGCACCGACCCAACGTAGTGGATCCCGAGATTTATAAAGTTTAAGATTGAAGGACAGATTTATCTTAGGTTTGCACATTAATTTTATTTATTAATGCATCTAAAATTAGCATTGATCCATCCTAGAAATAAAATTTCACTGTCAGTTGGTGTTTAATTTGAATCATTTCTACTCGGTCATCTATAAACCTAACGATCTTCCACGGTCATCCCACTCTAAAAGTAGAACGTTGGAACGGTTCTGAACGGTTCTAACTTTACGTAGCTGCAGGAAATATATTGATACAAAGTTATCGGTGTATTGGTAATCGTACCTCAAAGAGATTAATGGCGTTTCTGCAAATTATTCCGCAAAGAATATAGTATCTCTGGAGTCGGTTAAATTGTTCTGGAACAATTTCTGGAAGTAATTCCCTCTTCATTAGCATGAAATATAATGGAACAACCGTTTTTAGATATCTTCCTTGGCTCGGTACATATTCGGTATATATCATTAGGTTCTTACTGTCGTCTTCTTTATGGGTCCAGATAATTTTGCACTTGTCATTCATATTGATTTATGAATGATCTTTTGAAAGAAAATGAATACAGGGAAGATGAGGCTGATCAAGTAATTAACCACTGATAACTAACTTTCAAATAAAAAATTTGAACTTATTGTCGGATCCGAGACATGACAAGATGATCCTTGGTAATTTTTGTCGAGTAATTATTGATTCTTTTCACAAAAACCTTCAAACTTATTGTTATTGTTAAAGATCAAAACATGCAAAAACTTTAAAAAGTAACCTAATTCCATCTTAACACATCTTAACATGGTTAAAGATCAAAACATAAAACATAAAAAATAAAAAAATAAACTTTAAAAAGTATCCTAAATCCATCTTAACATGGTTAAAGATCAAAACATGCAAAAACTTTAAAAAGTAACCTAAATTCATCTAAACATTGATTTCTCACAGATATCTTTTTTGAATCTCCCCCACACCTAAGCTGTAGGGCACATGGCCTCAAAAAGATATGATGTAATGTATTAACAATGTTGTTCCTCAGCATTTTACAGTTCAGTATTAGGTAGATGTGTGATTCCTGTCTAAATTTAACTTAAAAAGCTGTTACATGTTACTTTTAAATAATAATAAAAAATATTAAGTAAATGAAAATTGTATATGTTTCTTCTAACCTTTTGTACTCTAAAACTGGTTAAAGAGAAAGGGTTTGCACCTCCAGAAATTTGATTTCTCTGAACCCTTAGTAAACCACCTCTAATTATTTGATTCCTCTCCACCCTTAATAAGCCACCTCAAAAGATTTGATTTCTATCCACTCTTAATAAACCACCTCCAAAGATTTGATTCCTCTCTACACTTAATAAACCCAACCCAGAATTAAGATGGTTCTATACTCAGTCTAGAATCATTGAAACCTAAGTAGAATCATTGAAACCTAAGTATTGCGTCTTGTTCTTGGACCAACAAGCACGCATGCACATCAGGATACGCGAATTTTCTGCTGCTAAATTAAGTGTTGGAGTCTTATTTGCTCCATGAATCTCATCCTCAGTTGCATGATAAAGCGTTACCTTTGATGTATTTCCTGTATCTGCATGTCTAGATGATGTGAACCGTTGTCATGTCGAATCTCTCTTGTAAACAGAAATTTTGAAGTGAAGATATTGTTGCTTTAGATATTTGATTATTTTCAAACATGGTTCATTGTTTATCACAGCTTTCCAAAGTTCTAATTGCTAATATTCATTAGGTGAATCAAATTCTTCAATTCCAAAACTCCCCATTTCTTAACCCATTCCAACAAGGAAAATGAATCTTTTCAATTCTTAAGTTCAAATTCCAACGGGCATGATGCTATGATACCGTCCCTTTTCCATGGTAGCAAGCATTTCATATGTTTGATATTTGCAGGAAGTCGGACTCTTGCAGTTTATGATATGTTTTCTACTCATGCATCACGCGCTTATTTCATTGACGAAAGTATACTAATGGAGGGAGAGGCCTATATAGAAACAATAGCTAGGGGATCATGCGGCAGAATTTCCTTAATTCCTGACAACAAAAAGATACACGATGTAAAATGCTGCTCAGAATCTCAGGAAGTCTATT
Source organism: Picea engelmannii (assembly GCA_009831015.1). Lineage (NCBI taxonomy): Eukaryota > Viridiplantae > Streptophyta > Pinopsida > Pinales > Pinaceae > Picea > Picea engelmannii. The sequence goes on along the minus strand of ML776577.1, from coordinate 1,854,025 downwards.
GCTTTTGTTATTCTACAGGTCTATAACTCTTTTCTATATTTTGATTAAAACAACTGCATGTTTTAAGATTATGACAGATCCGGATGCACCTACTCCTAGCGACCCGATCGGACGCGAGTATTTACACTGGTATTTATTCATATTCTTTGAAACTGGGCGATGAACTTGACAATTCAATATACACAGGCTTTAAAACTTACGTCGCTGTAAAATTTGATGTCATGTGCAGGATTGTTACTGACATCCCTGCTACAACAGCGGCATCTTTCGGTAGGAGCTGAAACATAGTATTATATTTGACTTCTTGTGTATAAAACCCATAACATGGTAATAAATTTCAAATCCTTTCAAAATAATATCAAGGTTCTGTTAACTTTTAATATAAAATTGTCGTAGCTTAAAATTCAGATATATCTGTGGCTCTTCTTAATTTCCTGCAAAACTATTATACGTAATATATGATTCTACATAATCTCTGCTTTGAAGCATAACAGAGGAATTTAAGTAGCAGTAGTTTCAGTAGCACAAGCTCGATATTCACTTGAAGAGTGTATGGACCAATGTATGACGAGTAAAGGTTTTTGTGTATCTCAGGAACAGAGCTGGTGAATTACGAGATTCCGAGGCCTGTGATTGGGATTCACAGGTATGTATTCGCTTTGTTCAAGCAGACAGGACGACAAACTGTACTGGTGGCTCCTAGATGGCGTCGAAACTTCAGTACCCGAGATTTCGCCTATCGTAATGGGCTCGGATTACCTGTTGCTGCTGTTTATTTCAACGCTCAAAGAGAGACAGCAGCTCGGAGACGTTCGTCGCTTCTATAGAAATAGATCTATGACTTTGTACTGTATAGTTATTGGCTGTAAGATGTATGTGTGAAAGAGCTTTGTCAGGTAATGATTAAGTATTAAAATTATGGAAGTATAACAGCTTCACTAACATCTACTAACAACATCTGATGAGTAGATGAGTAGGTTAACTAAGGAGCAAATTTTTTTCAGAGTTTATTTTTTAGAAAAAAAAATGAATTTAATTCTGGTTAGATTGATTTTTAGGGGTAGTTTGAGTTTTGTATGGATAAATTCCATGCATTTCAGAATATTTTTTCAATAATTTTTTCTTATTTTAAATCAATTCAGATGTTCAGAAAATTGATCAGAAAATGTCAGGATGTAATCATTTCACTACTTCTGTGCAAACAATAAATCTGTGGCTTGACTTTTCAAGACTAGAGACACCATCTTGGTCTTTTTATAAGATTGAAGAGGCATTTTTGTTTGTATATATACCGGAAACTGATTGTAATCCATTAATTAATTCTGAAAATATTTTTGAAACTAAGTTGCCATTGTGTATTAGGAGGTGTTGTCTCCATTAATACTTTGTTTTTAATTTGATTAAACACAGTAACTATTTGATTTTACAGATTCCCATATTTAGGTGGAGTTTATTTAGTGCATAGATTTTATTTATTGCCCCGAGTTTACTTAATGTGCCGAGTTTATTTAGTGCACGGATTTTATTTACTGCTACTGCACAGAGTGTGCGCGGAGTTTATTTTTTGTTGGTTTGCGTTGAATGTTTGCATGAGCCGAAATTGGAACTCCGTTCGCTGCCAGTCTTTCCTGCAGAGCATCCTGTTAGTTTCTCATTTTAGCGCAGATAATTGCACTTTCCTATTTTCCTGCTTGAAGGTTTATTTGATTTCTTTCAAACTTTTATTAATGGCTGCGTCTGGTAGTAGTTTTTCTCAGATTCAGGTTCTTGTCCTAAGCGAGAAATCATATGATTCATGGTATATTTGAATGAGGATGATTTTGTGTTCTTAGGATTTGTGGTCTTATGTTATTGATGATTATGCCGAGCTAGCTGATGCTGCAGCAGAATTGGCTCTGTTTAATGCTGACCGTGTTTTGCTGAAGGAAAACAGGAAGAAGGATAACAAAGCTCTTGGATTAATCCAGCAAGGATTAAATGAATCCATTTTTATGAAGATTGCTAGTGCTACATCTTTGAAGATGGCTTGGGACATTCTTGAAACCTGTTATCAAGGTGTGTCCAAGGTAAAGACAATCAAGTTGCAGAACTTGAGAAGGGACTTCGAAAATCTGAAGATGAAGGATAATGAAAGTGTTGATACTTTCATGACTCAAGTAATGAGTGTTGTGAACCATCTCAGGCAGTATGGAGATGATGTTGAGAATAAAAGAGTTATTGAGAAAGTGTTGAGAAGTTTCCCCAAGAAGTTTGAACCTGTTGTGGTACCCATGGAGGAATTTAAAGATTTAAGTCTAATGCAAATTGATGAATTAACTGGTTCTCTTGTTTCTCATGAATCTAGGATATCTAGATATGAAGAAGGATCAATGGAGCATGCTTTCAAATCCCAACTGCATGTTACCAGAGGCAGAGGAAGGTCTTATAATTGTGGAAGAGGAGGTCGATCTTTTGGTCGAAGGGACAATAGAACTGAATCAACAAACCCTGGCAGCAATAAAATCAGAGGTATGATAAAGCTAAAGTACAATGTTATTATTGTAAGAAGTTTGGGAATTTTGCTAATAAATGTTGGAAGAAATAGGCAGATGCTGGAAAACACTCTGCACATATCACAAATGAGTCTGAGGATCATCAAAATCCTGCATTTCTGACCTATAATGTCACTCAAGAAAGTGCAAATGATATTTGGTTTTTGGATAGTGGTTGCAGCAATCACATGACTCATAATAAGGATTTATTTTCTTCTATTGATACTAGTATTTAGTCTGAAGTAAAACTAGGAAATGACTGTAAGGTTACAGTTAATGGTAAAGGTGTAGTTCTAGTCTACACTAAGAATAATCAAAGAAGAAATATTGACGATGTTTATTTCATGCCTAGTTTAAAATGCAATCTTATTAGTATTGGACAATTGATGGAGAAAAAATACAGAGTATTTTTCAAGAACAAGGTATGTACAATCTATGATAAATTACCCAACAAACAGTTGATTGCAAGAGTTGAGATGACCAAGAATAGAATGTTTCCACTTGTTATGAGAAATGATTTAAGTGGTTCTTTGAATGCTTATAAAGCTGGAAGTTTAGATGAATCTTGGCTATGGCATTTGAGATATGGTCATTTACATTTTGGTGGCTTAGATATGTTACAGAAGAAGCAGATGGTAAAGGGGTTGCCATGTATCCAGCAACCTGCAAGCTCTTGTGAGAGCTGTATACTTGGGAAACATCATAGAGAGAAAATTGTTTCAAGTGTTTCCCACAGAGAAAAAGCTCCATTGGAAATTGTCCACACATATTTATGTGGACCTATGCAAACACCTTCTTTAACTGGTTGTGTTTATTTTATGACTTTCATTGATGATTTCAGTAGGAAGACTTGGTTGTATTTGTTGAAACAGAAATATGAAGCTTTTGAAGTTTTTAAGAGGTTCAAGTCTATGGTTGAAAATGAGAGTGGTCGAACCATTAAGATCCTAAGGTCTGATAGAGGAGGTGAGTATAAGCTAAATGAATTCATTGAATTTTGTGATCTTCATGGGATTAAAAGGAAGTTTACTACTGGATATACTCCACAGCATAATGGAGTGGCTGAAAGAAAGAATCGAACCATCATGGACATGGCTCGAAGCATGTTGAAAGAAAAGCATCTTTCAAATGAATATTGGGGAGATGCGGTTCTTTGCTCTATTTTTATCTTGAATAGAAGTCTGACCAAGACTGTGAGGAATCGTGTACCTCGGGAAGCCTGGGACGATAAGCCTTGCAATGTTTCTCATTTCAAAATTTTTGGATGTGTTGCATTTGCGCATGTACCTACATAAATGAGGAGGAAGTTGGATGACAGAAGCGAGAGATGTATCTTTGATGGATATAGTGAAGAGTGTAGGGAATATAAACTCTACAATCCCATCACCCAAAAATATGTAATCAACAAAGATGTTCAATTTAAAGAAGATGAAGCCTGGGATGGAAGTATTGACAAATCAATTTTAGAGGGAGCTTTGTTACCCTGTGAAGATGATGATGGAGCTGAGTAGGCTGAAGGAGATGGATAGTTGGTTCCACATGCACATACGCCTGCAACAAGAAGTCCTACAATGGAAGCACCAGATTTCAGCCCATCTCAATTTAGAACACCAAGAACTTATGAGCATGGTGAACCATCTGGACATGGTGGACATCAATCAGATTCACAGGTAAGTAGTGAATCAAATCCCACTTTAGCTTCATTGAAAAACAGATTTAAAAGTCAGAAGACTAGAAGCTTAAGAGAATTATATGATCAGAATGAAGAAGTAGATCAGATTTCAAATTTTGCATTAATGGCATGTGATCCTGTAAGTTTTGATGAAGCTGCTAAAGAAGATGTCTGGATAAAAGCAATGGATGAGGAGATTGATTCCATTGAAAGAAATAACACTTGGGATCTTGTAGATTTACCTGAAGGTAAGAATAGTATTGGTGTTAAGTGTTTTTATAAGACTAAGTTGAATGCAGATGGTGAAGTTGAAAAGTACAAAGAAAGACTTGTAGCTCAGGGGTTTAGTCAGCAACCCGGTATTGATTACAATGAAACATTTTCTCCTGTAGCAAGAATTGACACAGTGAGGATGGTCTTAGCTATTGCAACTCAGAATAGATGGATCATGCATCAGATGGACGTCAAGTCTGCATTCTTGAATGGATATTTGGAAGAAGAGGTTTATGTAAGACAATCTCCGGGTTATGAAATTGATAAGCATAGAGATAAAATTTACAAGTTAAAGAAAGATTTGTATGGATTGAATAAGGCATCCAGAGTTTGGCATAACAGGATTGATGAATACCTGATTAGTGTTGGATTCAACAGAAGTCCAAGTGAACCAACTCTGCATACAAAGGTAAAATTTTGATTGTCTGTTTGTATGTTGATGACATGATTTTTACTGGAGATCTATCTGTAGATGATTTTAAAAATGCCATGAAAACAACGTTTGAGATGACTGATTTAGGATTGATGAAGTATTTTCTTGGAATTGAAGTGGATCAATCTGATGATGGCATTTTCATTTGTCAAACTAACTATGCAAATGAAGTATTGAAAAGGTTTAGAATGTTGAATTGTAAACCAGTTGCAACACCTATGGCAATTGGTATCAAACTTAGCAAGTATGATGAGGGATCATATGTTGATCCAACTCTATATAAGAGGCTGGTTGGAAGCCTTATGTACTTAACAACAACCAAACTTGATATCATGTTTGTTGTAAGTTTGATTTCGAGATTCATGGAGACTCCGAAGACTACTCATTGGCAAGCAGGAAAGAGGATCCTGAGATATGTTGCTGGAACAACTGACTTTGGTATCCGATACACATCAAGTTTAAACTTTGAGCTGATTGTATTTACTGATAGTGATTTTGCAGGTTCCATTAATGATAGGAAAAACACATCTAGGTATGTGCTCAGTTTTGGATCTGGAGCAGTGGCATGGGCATCAAAGAAACAACTCATTGTGACTCTATTTTCTACTGAGGCAGAGTATGTTGCAACAGTTGCAGCTGCATGTCAAGCTGTATGGATGAGAAGGGTTTTGAATGACTTGTTGCATGGCCAGAATGATGCAACCCAAATTGTCTATGACAATAAATCTGTGATTGCACTGTCAAAGAATCACATCTTTCACAAACAGAGTAAGCACATTGATACAAGGTATCATTTCATTTGAGAGCTGGTAACTAGTAAAGAGATTTTTGTTCAGTTCTGTAGATCTGAAGAACAATTTGCAGACATATTTACGAAGCCTTTGGGAAATGAATTGTTTAAAATCCATAGAAGAAATATTGGGGTCTGCAAGTTGTAATGCATTGTTTACAACAATTTTGTTTTACATATTTTCAGTTCATTTTTCTCTAAAATGATTAAGAGGAAGTATGTCATGATGTAATCATTTCACTGCTTCTGTGCAAACGGTAAATCAGTGGCTTGACTTTTCAAGACTCGAGACACCATCGGTGGATTTGTTAGCGGTGGTCGCCTTAACCTTTGCAGGCCACGAGACACCATCACCGTCTTGATTAATCTTTTTATAAGATTGAATAGGCATTTCTGTTTAATAGGCATTTCTGTTTGTATATATACGTGAAACAGACTGTAATCGATTAATTAATTTTGAAAATATTTTTGAATCGAAGTTACCATTGTGTATTCGGAGGTGTTGTCTCTGTTAATATTTTTTTTTTTTTTTTTGAATTTGAGTTTGTAAACTCATTTGGTTCCTTAATCACATTCGCCATATTGTTTTTAATTTGATTAAACACAGTAATTATTTGATTTTACCGATTCCCATATTTAGGTGGAATTTATTTAGTGCACGGATTTTATTTATTGCGCCGAATTTACTTAATGCACGGAGTTTATTTAATGCACGGATTTTATTTACTGCACAAAGTGTGCATGGATTTCGGAGTTTATTTTTTTGTTGGTTTGCGTCGAATGTTTGCATGAGTCGAAACTAGAACTCCATAAACCATCAAATTCGTTTTCAAGCACTTGCCCTCCCATTGTGTAACCAATTACAATAACAAAATTCTTGTTGTTGAATTACAAATTACCTCACCATTTATATCATTATTTTGTAGTAATAGAGTGGTGGTCTTAACATTATTTGAATTAATCTGTATTAAAGTAGTGTTAATGTTTAATTGAAAATGAAATATGTTATAATATATGTTAAGGAAAATGTTCTATATTATTTTGGCAAATATAAATATAATAAGTTTCTTTGTCATGTATAAATAAAATTTAATAATTAGAGATTACAACATAAACACAATAAATTCACACAATTATTTTTTAAATAACTAAATTCAATTATTTATTTTTTATATCATTCAAACAAATAAAAAATTAGAGATTGATTATGAAGATTTACATAAAAACAAATTCACAAATAATTATTTTGTTACTTTAATTGTTTGTTATTTTGTAAATAATTGAGTTTAATTATTAAATAATTATTTTGTAAATAATTGAGTTTATAATTTTTTATTTTTATAGTATTTAAATAAATAAACACTTATGTAAAAAAACAAATTCACAAATAATTATTTTGTAAATAATGAAGTTTAATTGTTTTTTATTATATTATTCACACAAATAAAGATTAGTTTCAAAATTTTAAAGGTATTTATTTTAATATTTGTAAATATGTCAATATATAAAAATAATTGTAAATATTTCAATATATAAAAATAATTATTCAAAAATAGTTAAAAATTATTAATTATTATTTTATTAAGATTAAAAAGGTCGTGGTAAAAATGATTTGAATTGAAATTTAATTATTTGATTGGCAAAATTTTTTATGGGTGTTATTAAATCGTTTGTTAATTTATTTCATGGATATCAATACCATAAAAAAAATTTGACTAGTAGGTACAAGTCACATAGTCTAAGAAAGAAGCCTCTACCTAAGGCCTTAAAGGAAGTTTCTAGGTAAGACTGACACCTAAAACCACCACTTATAGCATTTGAAGGATATTCTTAGTTTTTGTGTGTCAATATTGATCAAAGTGGATATCTCTAGCCATCCACCTCTTCACTGAATCAAAAAGCTCATTAATTAGTTTTTTACCATTAGTAGTTTGGTTTTGGTAAACCATGGTATACACCCATGATATTTGTAAGGTGGAGAAAAATAAAACAAATAATAATAAAAAAAATAGTGAAAAGTTATGACTCTTAAGTCAAAAGGAATATATATATATATATATATATATATATATATATATATATATATATATATATATATATA
>ML776577.1:1817106-1829625 GCA_009831015.1 Picea engelmannii | reverse complement strand
CAGAAATCAGGGTCAAATGCACTGGCATATGAAATTTGAGCAGAGGCTTCAGAAGGTTTTATCTCCGCAGGAATCTTATTATACATTTTATTGAATCTTTTGGAGAAGTCAGAGGCTGACTCTCCTTCCTGCTTTTTCAAGGATCCAAACTCAGTCATGTAATATATGTAATCTTTTTTGTCCCCCCATTGCCTCAGGAAAACATTATCCAGAGCCTCAATCCCAACAATAGATCCAGGGGCCAGGGCCCTGAACCACTTTCTAACTTCACCCTCGAGGCTCTGGACGAAGACCCTCATCCAGACGTCTTCATTCTCAATATTTAGGTTGTCTACATAGCTATAGAAGGTAGCCAGGTGCTCCTCAGTAGTCACATATCCCTCACCACTGAACTTAGGCATATATTTCAAATAGTCTCCAGTAGGGAGAGGGTTCAAAGGCTGAGGAAGGATCAAAGGAGCATATCTGGCAGCGACTATGGCATCCATTCTATTTGGAGGGGGATTAATACCATCCATTGGGGTGTTGAGGAGAGGAGAACTCGGAGAAGAAGGAGTGTGAACAGGTGAGGAAGGCAAAGAGGTCCTCGCAGGAGATGGCGAGGGAGACAGAGAGAAGTCTAAGGGACCCGAGTGTGCAGGTGTTTCTCTCTGTGCAGCAGTAGTAATCAAAGGAGGAGTACTGCAACCTCTAGAGAGGGGAGTGACAAGGATCTCTCCTTCCGATACTAGACCAGGAGGGGAAAACTCAGCAGGAACACTCCCAAAGTTCATAAAACGGGAAACTTCAGAGGAAGGGCGACTAGGAAACCGAGAATCTGAAAACGGAGTTCTTACAGAAGGGGAGGGCGTATTACCTTTTTCATTGACAGAAACTTCTTTTGCTGCTCTCTTTCCTTCTCTGCGCACAGCTTCTAAGTCCGCTTCCGGAGTGGCCAAAGGCAAATGTGGATTCGACCTCATATGTCTGCCTCTCGAAGCCACAACTGATAGAACAGGTTCTCCCCAGCGGAGTCGTCACAGTGGAGTCGCCAGGTGCACAGTAGCAATCTTGTAGTTCTGATATCTGATGCACCTTCAGAAATCAGTTAGTCGTTGTCGTTCTGCCCAGGGAAGGTCTTCAACTTCGATCCCCGGCAACGGCGCCAGAAATGTTGGCGTTCGGAAGTCACTCCTGGATTGCTAGCAGAAGCAGAGCCCGAAGCCCATCAGATTTAATGTCACGGTTTGTTTTAAAGGTTGATCAAATGGTGGGAAACTCGGAACAGCACAATCTCAACTCAGAAACCGAACCGGGCATGCATGAACGAATGAGGTCTTGTATAAACTTCAAACAGTGAGTCGTAGTAAAAGGGTGAGTAGGTATAAGACTTATGCAAGAAGGCGCAGTGATCCACGATGAACATCAGGTTCATCACAGACTTGGAGAAGATGTGCATTCAAACGCAAAATCCTTTTACATTCAAATACGTAAAACCAGAGGGCACAACAACGCCACAACAAATCCTTTATTGCAACAAGCTGCACTACTATGAATCCTCAGGCAAAGGATGAAACCAAGATGGATAAGAAAGGAAACTGTTTGTTATAAACCAAGAAGTCTCAAACACAGAGGCATAACCAGGAAACTAGAGTATGGCTGAAACTATACAGTCGGGAGCTTAGCTCTACCATCGATCCATACAAAAATGGCAAGAATGCCTACATATACTCAAAGTAACACAGCGGCGGAACTAAGAAACTGCATTGAAGGCTTTGCGTCTGCATGGCTTCTGACAACACGAAGTTGCGATCTTTGAATGGTCGTGCAACTTATGGCAGACGCGATCAGTCTTCTGACAGTCTATTCGGCGAATCGACGTGCTTTCAATCTTTTGCGGGACGTCCTCATTATGGCGGAGATGATGCCTAACCACCACCAACCGCTTTAATAACTGCTTCTTGGGATCGATAACGGCCCAGCCAACTCAACATCTCAAGATAGTGAATGCTTCTCGCGCTGCCACCTGGGACGACTAAATGGTTTGAGGGACGGGTATGAGGACCGTCGCGGAGGACGTGGTGTGTGGTAGGATTGATGACGAGAAGTGATAGTGACGACAAAAAGGGGCAAATAGGGGATGATCCGTGGAAGGGGAAATCCAGGTAGATGGGACGAAGACAGGAGAAACGGACTCACCTTCGGGTGAGAGCCTGATGTGGAAAGAAAGGGATGCGTGGCAGGCGATGAGTGGGTGATGAACAAAAGGGGAGGCCACGCGAGCCAGAGAGGAGGGATGGATAAGTGACATATGGCAATAGGGGAAGGTGGGTGGCCGGAACGTGAAGTGATGGGAGGAGGACCCACACTGGTTAAGCACAGGGCAGCTGAGAGGAACGGGGCTGCACGAGCGCCGTTGATCCGGGCGCTGCGATTGTGGCCATTGGAAGCTGTACCCACAATTCCGGACCCCCCCCTCGACTTAAAGGTAGAACGGCGGGGGGGGTCCGGAATGGTCTCCATCGCCGTTGATCCGGGCACGCTCATCTGGACCCTCGGAGAGATGCGCCCCCGATTCCAGACCCCCCCCTCTTGTTTAAAGGTCGGAAGGCAAGGGGGGTCCGGGTTTTGCTGTGTGTCGTCGATCCGGGCGGGCTCATTTGGACCGCCCGGTCTTGCTTGCTGTTTACCACGGGCGCGTTGTCGCCTGAAACTTTGGACAAGTGGGTTTTTAACCCATTCATTTGATATCTGACCCCCTTAGCGAGAAATATCGCTAACAGCTGGTGAGAGGAATTATAATAAGCTAGGAGGCTTATGTGATGATTAGTTCATAGTGCCTAGGATGCTAAGGCCAAGAGCATGTTTTGTATATGTAATTATGCAAAATCATTAATAAAAATTATACATCACTGCGTGTAGAAACTCCACAAAGAAAGAGTTATGGGGCACTAAGCTCCACTAGGTGGGGAAGGGGCTAAGTGTCTAGGAATAGGGTCTAAGCTAGAGGGATTACCTCTAAAGGAAAAATATTATATTATAATTTCCTAAAGGCTAAGGTTTGACATAATATGTGTTGTCCTAAGTTCCTAAGGGAAAGGGGGACGAGTGTTCAGTGGAGCTCATGCAACTTCGGGGAGACATGTGTCAACCTAGGCACATGCAGTTTTAAGTGGGAAAGTCAGCTCCTTGTTGGGGATCTCATTCATGAGTCTCACAATTCGGAGGATGGGTTACGATCCTTCACCATTCGGTCTGCACTCTCACAGGGTTAGTCACTATGGAATTCCTCCATACTCCCCACTGATGCACGCGCCAGTGTAACCTGTAGAAATTGGAGTTGCCCTGTGTATTTCCTGTGAAGCTTGATGAACTTGTATTTTTCCTAAGTCGTGTTGTGTCATAGCGGTTAGTGGTTGTTGCCAATGCAGTTTTGGATAAGCTTAGTTTGTTTCCACTATCGGTGTCCATACTCGTTTTCTGTTGTTGTCATCACCCATGTGTTAGTTGAATGTTGTTGTTGTATTGCTTAGGATTTGAATTGAAGAGTTAGATTGTCAGGCTTGTGAGCAACTCTCCCAGGTGAGAGAGTTTGTTGTGAAGTGATTTCTCCTGGAAGGGAGTCCCGTAGAAGCTACAGTACTCTGAGACTTCTATTCCATCCTGTTTCTGAAGCCCAAGGTAATGGATGTGTAGTAGTCAATGGACTTGTATTAGTGAAGGTGTACCCTCCTAGGGTGGATCGAGCATGTGGGGAATGAGGGTCTGTGGGTTGTGGGTGTAAGTGGCTCTTAGGATAAAAGATTCTTCCTGTTGTTATGTGTGAATTCCTTGTTGTTCTTGCCAAGCCTAGGAATTCCCTTGCCCGGTGGAGTTTATTCCCAACACGGGGTGACGCACTGCTGAGCATGATGAGTAGTGTGGTCTATGGTTGGGAGGTTCATGGAAGGTCTGCACATAGTTGGTGGTCTCCTATTAAAATATAAATACCACTTTTATGTTCATTTACATGTTGTGTATTTGTATTGGCATTATAATTGATGAGTAATGTCTGTATATGCTGTTATTTTATGGGTTCTGCCTGTGATTATTGCATGTGTGTTTTTACTGTTATTTCCGCATTAGTTTTTGTATTAGAAGAATATGTTGTTTTTGTATGTTTATATTTATAGGCATATGATAATTTTTATTTCGACGAGATATCATGGCCTGACCTAGGTGTCCAGGGGTGTGACAAAATGGTATCATACCAGAGAAAAGCAATGATTCAGTCATGAGGTAGCACTACCCGGCAGGGGTTGGTGGTCAGGGACATTACACCATAGGCCTCCGATATGTCTACTATGATTATGTCAATTACTTGAACAAATTTGGGGTGAGTATCAATTCTTATAATGACATATTTAAGTTCCCCAATGACCTTTACCTCAGTCTTATCTAGTTGTGTAACGTGTTTATCACTTTTGAGTGGGGTTGCATTCAATTTCGTGCAAATTGACAATGGAATGACATTTGAAGATTCCCCTGAATCAACTAGGAAATTATGTAGATTTTTGTTAAAAAATTCAAATGTCAAGAGGAAAGGAGGAACAAAATACCTTCTCCTTTTGTCTAAAGAGAAAACATTCACACTTGGCTTATGTGTTAAATTTGTGGGAGATGGGAACTCACTTTGATTAGTGATTGTTATAGGGGTATCTATTGATTTGAAGGCCTACAATAGAAAATCCTTTTTTTGAGGGATCCTACACATGTCCATGACAGACACATTAGCCTTCATCTTCTTCAATTCTTTTACCACATTGTAGTCTAGTTTAGGAGTTCCCTGTGTGTGTATGTTGTGTGATTTTTTCGAAAGGAAAAGAGGGGTTTGGGGTGATCGTTCATTGAGATCCCACTAGATAACTAAGTAGCGGCGAGGTTAATTTGAACAAGTTGAATTTTAGTTTGTGTTTGTACAACCAGAACGTTAGCGGGAGATCCCTACACTTGAGCAGCATCGTTGAAAGGAATCAAGTGGTTGGAATCCCATAACAACATGGTTGTTCTTCTGATGGCTCTTAGACTTCTTGATCAATGGCATTTACTGTCAAGCTACTGGGTTGTTAGGTTAGAGAACATTCATCTAGGAATCAATTTTCCATTAGATTCATAGCATGTACCCATTAGGGGCAGTCTCTTTTTGAATGATTTTCTTAGTAATATGTGCAGAAAGAGCCAGATGTTACATTCCCTAAGTTGACGTTTAGGTTAGATGGGGGAGGTTCTATAGATTTGAAGTGTAGATTTCTTTTTAAAAAGGGTTTATAAGGTATTTGATTTTGGTTTCCCTCCCCATCACTCATTTTCATATCTACAATCTCATTGGAGAGTTTTTTTATCATCCGTTGCAGGTTTTTTAGATATCCTCCTTCTTTATCAAGACCTTGTTCTTTTTGTTTTCCCGAGGGTCTTGTTAGAAAAAGTCCTCTCTTAGGTAGTGATCTGAAAATGATCTTTTAAATACTTGGTTAAGTTTATGCATGATTTGATTTACCATTTAGGAATTAAGAGAAGAATCTTAATGAAATAATGTTGAAGCCATATGAATACATAAAGAACAACAAATGAACAATAAGAACATCAAACCATAACAACAAGCTTGATAACGGAGTTTGGCACAAGTTTGACTACGTCTTTGGGCCTTTGTCTCAGTGGGGAAGGCTTCTTATTAATCTTAAATTCTTTAATATTACAAAAGAAAGGCTTACATATCAACTTCTGAAACCACCTTTCATATATGCAACTTCTGAACATAAACAAAAATCACCATTGGATGGAACAGGAAATTCTGAGACTTTTGAGTATGAATTCAGTTATGCTCGGCTTGACACCTTGGGATCTAGAAGAACTTTTATGTTCAAATACTCAGATGAAAAAAAAGAATCCATATTTGAACTCCCCTCAAAATTATGGAACTTTTGAGTATAAAGTCGACCTTCTTCTGAACAGTACCTCGGGGTCTCCCCTTGTTACAAATCCTAATGTTACACCCTGTCAGATCCATACAGTCTCGATTTGCATGCTTAAAACTTATTTTTTCTTGATTTTCGTGCCCAAAAAAGAAAAATTCTCTATTTTCGTGCCCGACTAAATAAGCCAGACTCTGCCAAATTTAGGGACAGTTTCCAAACTTAGTGCCAATTAGCCAGATTTAGTGATATTTCACCAGATTTAGAGGATCTCCACCAGATTTGGTGGAACCACTATATTTGGAGGAATCCACCAAATTTGTTTGACCTTCTAGAAGGTGCCACGTGTAACTTTTTTTATTGGGCCAAATCACCCCTAAAAAAGCCAAAAATGACTGCCACATGTCAGCCTCTAGTGCTTCCATGTGTCATGTTGACATCAGCATGACGTACTGCGGACGTCATTCGTCGACTTTGACCATTGAATTTGACTTTAACTTTGACTTTTTGTTTATTTGACCTAAACTTCATATCACGGTAACTTCTGCATACGATGTCCATTTTCAGAAAAATATATATATATGGCCATAATCGTTTCGACGAGTCCGACGCATTGGTGCTAGTTTCATCTGATTCCAGGAAATTTTATTTTTAGGCCTTCCTGGATCCATTTGGATCACACCTCCTCATTTATACCTTTTGGTCCTCCAAAAGGATATTAACCATTCATCAAGTGTGGGATAGGCCTCCCCACTTGTCCTTTGTCTTTAAACTTTGTCATGTGCACCTGTCGCATCTTAATCAATTTCATAGTAACCATGAAAACTGAAAGCATATTTTTAGCCATTTGAACTCATTCACATCTTACTGAATTTACTACCATCCATGTAGAAAACATTAGCAATGATAACATAAAAAATATGACTGAAATTGAACCCATATCTTGAAGCAAAGTATGATTGAACTCCCATCCTACAACGATCTCATGTTCATGCTTAAGATCAACTGCTTTACTTTTCACAATTATAGGTGTATTTCTTGCATAATATGCCTTCTTTAATTGTTCCATTGTTAGAAGAGATTGATTTATTTTTATGTGATGAGCATGTACAACATATTTCGTCCCTTCTTTACTTAAGTGATACTAATTATGTTCTATGTCGAATATTTCTTTGTGATCATATAAATAAGGGCTTCCTAAGACCATTCCACATGTTTCTAGTGGCACCACATCACATGTTACTTCATACACATACTTAAATGTAATTGAAAAATTTATGATACATTTCTTTGTTATGGGAAATTTATGATCTTTGCTTATCCAATTTAGTGAATAGGGTTTGTGATGCATCTTAGTGTTTAATCCCAATTTCTTAACCACTTATTTGGAAATTAATTTAGATTGAGATCCACTATATATCAATGTATCGATCTTAGTATGTTTCATTATGACCCTTATATGAAACAATTTACTTCTAGAATCATAATTGTCACCAATTTTACCTGTCAAACCAAATGTTGTAATTTTAGACTCATCACCTGAATCATACCACAAGTCTGTTGGTTGTATTGTTTTTGCAACTTTTTTCCTCCCTTTCCTCTCTTTGAACCACTTTAGTCTATTCTATGGGTGTAATTTCCAACAATGGTCATCACCATTGCCTTCTTTATTGCAATGCTTGCAAGAGAGATTATCTTCCTTCATTGTCGTTGAATTTTCTTTCCTCCCATTCCCTTTTCCTTTGCCATCCTTCTTTGAAGATTATTCCCCTGATACACTAACTCCATTTTTTCCTACTTCAATATACATTGCTTGGAAAGAAACCTCATCAATATTAGTAGGTCCACACATAAATACAATATTATGGATATAAGCAGGCAAAACTCCTATATACTTCATAAGAGTTTCTTGTGTAGCTAATGGAACAACTAACATCAAATCCATCTTAGGAAATTCATCTGTGTATTCCTTCACTGACTGTCCTTTCCTTAAATTAAGAATTTTCCATTCAATTAAAGAATTTTCCTCATATCCCAATGGATGGAACCATTTTCTAAGTGTGGAAATAAAATCATGCCATGATGGAAAAATCTTACCAACTTGTTGAGTTACATGTTTCATTTTACTTTTCCACTAGATGAGAGTTGATCTTTCAAGAGGAAGTGATGCCAATATGATTTTGGTTGCCTCATCTTTGATTTGTTTCACATTACAATATACCTCCATCTGTCTAACCCAATTATCAAGTTTATCAGCATTAACTTTGCCAGCATACATAGGTAAAAAAAAATTTACATCAAGTTTAGGTAATCACATATCAGGATTATGTTTATGAGAATGTTTTCTTGCAGTAGAAGTTGAACTTGTACTTGAAGAATAAGAAGAATATGGAGATGATCAAGGATGTGAAGGAGGAGTTTTAGGAGGGTCCTCTCCTTCTTCACTTTTGGATTGCTTTGAATATTCCCCTTGAACCCGTCTCTTTCGTACCAAGTAATCATCATACAACATTTTTACCATCTCTGACATGGCAAAGAAAGTTATTTGAAAATCTCTTTCGCTTTGATAAAGTCCTTCTTCCGATGCCATCTTCTCACTTAGGAATGTCCTCTTTCTTGATCCAATCTCAGGATATCCTTCTTCAATATTGCCTTCACCATGACTTAGCTTTTCCCTAGTAATCATGAAAACTCAAACAACTAACTGTCAACCTGCTCTTATACCACTTGATCTGAAAATGATCTTTTAAAGACTTGGTTAAGTTTATGCATGAGTTGATTTACCATTTAGGAATTAAGAGTATAAGCTTATTAAAAAAATGTTGCAGCCATATGAACACATAAATAACAACAAATGAACAATAAGAACATCAAACCATAACAACAAGCTTGATAATAGAGTTCAACACAATTTTTCCTACATCTTCGGGCCTTTGTCTCACTGGGGAAGGCTTATTATTAATCTTAAATATTTAAGATTACAAAAGAAATGATTACATATCAACTTCTGAAACCACCTTTCATATATGAAACTTTTGGACAGAAACAAACATCACCAGTGGTTGAAACGGGAAATTTTGAGACGTTTGAGTATGAAGTTGGTTATGCTTGGCTTGACACCTTCAGATCTGGAACCACTTTTTTGTTCGGCTACTTGGATGCAAAAACAGAATCCATATTCAGACGACCCTCGAAATTCTACAACTTTTGAGTATAAAGTCAACCTAGTTGTCAAGGAACCTTATTTTATCACTAAAGGCTCGAGGAATTGACTTTTTAGCCCAAGTAGGGAATCAGGCTATGGAGAACACAAGAAACTCAATATGGAAAAAGGCTGAGGAACTACTCTTAGAAGGGGAACTTAAAGAGGAGTGGAATAATTATGTTAAAGGTCTAGTGGGATCAAGCTTTGAGTTGAACAATGAAAAATATTTACTTATGTGGTCTTGGGATACTAAAGGGGGTCAATTGTTAGAAAAAAAAGCATATGAAGCCTATGTAATGTCCCCCACCTCTTAGAGAGGTGATGAGGAGACTCAGTGACCTGGGCACCCCCACTATGTCATAGTCTCACACTGAAGGGGGGAAAGTCAAGAAGTTAAAAGTTATATTTTTAAGTTGACTTAAGAAAGGAAAAGGATAAAGGAGTAAAAGATAACTCAACAGAAGAATAGAAGATTAACCCTGGGAGTTAACCTAACTCAACAGAGAAATAGAAAGAAAACTATAAGTAAGAGGTTGGGGTGCACCTATTACTCATTCTAGTTTTGGATTAGCATTTGCTATTGCTCTTGAGCATTCAGTTTGGGGGTTTTGTTGTAAAAACCCTTGTGAGAAACTCAGTGGTGAAATATCCACTCACCTTGTTCTGCAGCTTGGTCTCGGGGATGAAAGACTCCTCCACACCATTCTAGTCTCAGCCCATCTCCATCTAGTGCTTCAGAAGGTAGAAATTCGTATTGTTCTTGTGTTTCCAGCAAGGGTGCACCATCATCTGGAGGGAGGTACGATCAAGCTTATCTTGAGGGCTTGGGGCCATTTCGACAGTTGTGTTTTGTTTGCAGGGGCAGGACCATTAGTTTGAGGGATTTTCTAGAGGGTTATCATCATTCTACATTTGTCTGTAGATTGGGACGTCTTGGAGCCATAGGGGACGTCCTGTAATTTAGTAAAACTCAGATCTAGGGAGATCTTCTTGAGATCTGAGTCTGAAACTTATCCCATGGGATTCTCATAGCTTGATCTATATTCTTGGAGAGTTTCAAAGAATTTGGAGGCCTCCTTCATCAGGGCCGAACTAGCTAGGGTTTCAGTCATCTAATGGGGTACCCCATTCAGTGGGAAATTCAGATCTACGGGGTTTGAGAGTGGATTTGGGAATTTGGACATCTGGGTTGTCCTTACAGTTTCCCGATCTATCATTTGGAATATTTCTCGGGATGATTGGACACTTTTGGTAGTAGGGAAGAATTATTGAGGGCTTTAGCATTCTAGCAGGATGTGGCACTTTCCAGCTTGGAGGTTGAGCATTAGTATGACTCAGATCTGCTTGATTCAGTCTTCATTGTATATCCAGCCTTTGGAGGCTTATTTTGTATTGTCGGGAGCATTTTGTAGAAGCTTGTATCTATTGCTTGTACGACCATCTGAGGTTTATGCCAGATCGGCCATCTATTGTATTGATCTTACATTGCTCATAATAAAAAGGTCAGATCTTTGCTTGTGCTTCTACATCTTGAATATATTTTGATATCCATGTGTTGATGAATCTTGTATGCACTTAATAACTCAATAAATTAGTAGTAGTTAGTGATTCCGAGAAAGAATTTGGCTTGGGATCATTACATTGGTATCAGAGCCTTGATCCTTCAAACCTGTGGAGAGATCGGCGCATGCAGAAGTACAGGGGAATTGTTATGGGTCGAAGGAAGAAAAACAATAGTGAAACAGAGGTAGAAAGGGAAGGGTCAGAAGATGACCATGAACCTCAGGGCTTGGCTCTCTTAATAACTGAATTTGGTAAGTTCCAGCAAAACATGAACCACATAGAAAGAACATTGGTCCGACAGTTGGATGAGTATCAGGAAACCAACAGAAGGGGACAGGTCGAAATCTCTGAAACCTTGAAGAAAGTTGATGAGAATCTACAAAAAATGAATGAGAACCAAACTAGGATAACTGAACTTCTAATGCAAGTAACCCATCGAGGAAAAGATCCTGATACGTATGGGAATAAGGAGGCTAGAGGATCCGGTGGAACCCATGAGGAAGTCAGATATAACTCGGAGAAAGCACCAAGATCTGAAGGAAGTCTTGGAGGTGGCACGTTCCATGGGAAGATGGGTAGAAGGACCAATCATAGGCCATACGTGCCAGTGTTCACAGATGAACCGCTAGGCCAACACTCAGGTAGCAGAGCTAACCCCGGACCATACATGCCCACATTTACAGATGAGCAAGGGCAGCATGAATAGGTTGAAGATTTTGTGGCACAATTAGCCAAGAGTACCAGGGAATACTACAACTTGGATATGAAAGTTCAAATACAGATGTCCCTAGAATAGCATTGTCAACTCAGGTTTAGAAACCAGCCTAGAATGAACCACATGGGTAGCTTTGAGTTTGAGTGAAGGGCAGGGAAGATAGTGATTCCATACTTTGATGGTACGGCTAAGATGACAGCACAAGCATGGGTGCATAAGCTGGATACTTACCTGCAGCTTAACCCCATGAGAGAGATGGAGGCCATCAAGTTTGCCACTATGTACTTGGATGGCAAGGCCCACGACTGGTGGTACCATGGGATCACCACACTCGGACACAACCAGATTGTATCCTATACAGAATTCACTCAGAGGCTCATTGATAGATTTGATCTAGGAGATCCTGAGTTACATTTTCGGGAGCTCACCCAACTCAAACAAACAGGTACGGTTGAGGCATACATTGATGAGTTCTAGAGGTTGGCAGTGATGGTGCAAGATATGTCCCCAACTAGGCTCATGATTCTCTTTACCGAAGGATTGATGGAACCCTTGAAGGGTTGGGTTAAGGCCTTCAAGCCTACCAGCCTACAGGAAGCCATTTGGAAGACAAGGAATCTGGGTCCAGCTGCTAAACCAAAATTCATACCCAGACCACCTCTTAACAATGGTGGAAGAGCTCAAAGGCCTCCAATAAACTAGGGAGGACGTGACCCTAAGGGTTATGACAAGGGCCATGGTAGAATAGATGACAACACCAGGAGGGAACTAAGAAGGAAGCAACTCTGCTTCACATGCAAGGAGCCATGGAATCACTCACACAAGTGCATGGGATGAGGAAAGGTACATTACATTGAGGTCACTTCAGATGACGAAGAAGAGGATGAGTATGGTCAGATACAAAACATGGAGGCTGAAACGTTAGAGGCGACAGAGCAGGAGGTTCCAGAACTAGACTATGCAGCTGGAGAGAAGGCTACGTTGGCATCTATCAGTGGGGTACCCAAGTTCAACACCTTCAGGATGAGAGGGGTCTTACAAGGACAGAGAGTGTCGGTTCTGATTGATGGAGGAGCTTCCCACAATTTCATTGATGCAACATTACT
>ML776577.1:1781987-1813981 GCA_009831015.1 Picea engelmannii | reverse complement strand
TTGCTGTACAAACCCTTGTGAGAAACTCAGTGGTGAAATATCCACTCACCTTGTTCCACAGCTTGGTCTCGAGGATGAAAGACTCCTCCACACCATTCTAGTCTCAACCCATCTCCATCTAGCGCTTCAGAAGGTAGCAAGTCGTATTGTTCTTGTGTTTCTAGCAAGGGCACACCATAATCTGGAGGGAGGTTCGATCCATCTTATCCTGAGGGCCTGGGGCCATTCTGACAGTTGTGTTTTGTTTGCAAGGGTAGGGCCATCAGTTTGAGGGATTTTCTGGAGGGTTATCATCATTCTACATTTGTCTGCAGATTGGGATGTCTTGGAGCCATAGGGGACGTCCTGTAATTCAGTAAAACTCAGATCTAGGGAGATATGCTTGAGATCTGAGTTCGAAACTTCTCCCATGGGATTCTCATAGCCCGATCTATATTCTTGGAGAGTTTCAGAGCATTTGGAATCCTCCTTCATCAGGGTCGAACCAGCTAGGGTTTCAGTCATCCAGTGGGGCACCCCATTCAATGGGAAATTCATATCTATGAGGTTTGAGAGTGGATTTGGGAATTTGGACATCTGGGTTGTCCTTACAGTTGCTCGATCTATCATTTGGCATATTTCTCGGGATGATTGGACACTTTTGGTAGCAGGGAATAATTATTGAGGGCTTCAGCATTCTAGCAGGACATGGCACTTTCCAGCTTGGAGGTTGAGCATTAGTACGGCTCATATCTGCTTGATTCAGTATTCATTGTATATCTAGCCTTTGGAGGCTTATTTTGTATTGTTGGGAGCATTTTGTAGCAGCTCATATCTATTGCTTGTACAACCATTTGAGGTTTATGCCAGATCGACCATCTATTGTATTGATCTTACATTGCTCATAATAAAAAGGTTATATCTTTGCTTGTGCTTCTGCATCTTGAATATATTGTGGTCTCCATGTGTTGATGAATCTTGTATGCACTTAATAAATCAATAAATTAGTAGTAGTTAGTGATTCCGAGAAAGAATTTGGCTTGGGATCATTACAGCCTAGTTTGTGGAGACAGTAGTAGAAGACTCAGATATCTGGTACAGTGATTTATGGAGGTGGAAGGTGCCTTTAAAAATTAAACTTTTTATTTATCTCTTTCTTGAACAGAGAATACTTACTTGGGAGATTCTATGTAAAAGAGGTTTTCTAGGGCCAAGAAGATGTGTATTATGTGGGACCCATGAGGAGAATATGAAACACCTTTTTGTTGATTGTAGCTTCATAAAAAGCATTTGGAATTCAATACAAAAGGATTTAAAATTTGAGAGAGCTTGGGAAGGAGAGAAGGTGGTAAAATTCTTTGAAACTGGATAAAGAAAAGGGAGAACTGGACAAAATTACCTGTGTATATCTGTTGGGAGGTGTGGAAACATAGAAATATTGCTATTTTTGAAGATCGTCCGCTAAATAGGGTTAAAATGTGTAACAATATTCTACAACATTTGGGAGAAACAAAAGAAACTAAGTCTCCTAAGGTTAGTAGGATAGATAGGCCATCAGTTATAGATTGGAACTTGGTAGTGGGATTTTTTTACGGTGCTTCTTAGACTAGGGGAGAAAAGTGTGGGGTTGGAGTAGTGATAAAATGTCCAGAGTTAAGCATTTTCGGGCTTAAAATGAGTTGTGGAAGTCGTACTAATACTAGGAGAGAATTGTTAGCTATGTGTTGTTTACTTTACTTTTCTTTCTACAAAAAGATAACAATCTTACACTTGGTTGGTGATTCAAAGGTTATTATTGAGTGGTTTAATAATGTGAATGATTTACAGGTGATCTCACTTCTTCCTTGGATGAGAAGAATCATAGTGTTCAGCGGGAACTTTATTCAACTAAAATCTCAACATATTTATAGAGCATACAATCAGGAAGCAGACCAGCTTTCATAAGCATCTCTTTTACTTGAAGAGGAGGGCAATTTCTATGCAGCGGGTTCTGAAGGAGAAGAAGAAATTTTTTAAAGGATGGACAATAATTAAGATAGTATTTTTGTAAAGGAAAAGACTCATATCTTTTTGATCCTTTGGAATGGATAGGTTTTATTTGAGGATATTTGATACAGATTTTGATACTTAATTTATCTAGCACAGGTGATGTAATATAATATATGAAACAGGATGCAATGTCTGTAGTGCTAGAGGATCTGGCAGTATCTGATCCATTTTGTTAGTATTGTAACTAAAAGGTTATATTATCTTAATATAAGTTTTTTTCTTATCTAAAAAAATTCTACCTTCTTCTGAACAGTACCTCAGGGTCTCCCTTTGGAATGAATCCCAATGTTTCACCCTATCAGATCCGTACAATTTGTACAGTCTCAATTTGTGTGCCCCAAAAAATCAATTTTTCTCGATTTCCATTCCTGGCTAAATAAGATAGCCTCCGCCAAATTTAGGGACAATTTCCAAACTTAGCACTAGTTAGCCAGATTTAGAGAGATTCTGTCAGGTTTAGAGGATCTCCACCATATTTGGTGGAACCTCCAGATTTGGAGGAATCCGCCATATTTGGTTGACCTTCTAGAAGGTGCCACATGTCACCTCTGTACGGTGCCACATGTCACTTTCTTATTGGGCCAAATCACACCTAAAAAATTCAAAAATGACTACTACGTGTCATTCTATGGTGCTGTCATGTGTCATGTTGATGTCAGCATGACATACTGTTGACGTCATCCGTTGAATTTTCCCTATTGACTTTGACTTTTTTCCTATTTAATTGGAACTTGAAATCACGATAACTTTCGCATACGGTGTCGATTTTCAGAAAACAATTGTTATTGGATAAATCAATAGGTGCATACACTAACTGATCTCCTTAGATCCACCTAGATCTAGAACAAAACACACCAGAACATGACGCTTTCCTTAAGTTTTAAATATTGAATTTACTAACTAAAGAGAGATAGGTGACATACTAATTAAATGTTGCTTCCTCTCGCCATCACCATCCTAGCTCTGTTCCAATGCTCATACAACGATGAATCTTCAAAAGAACGCAACCAACCAAAGTGATAGTAATAGCATAAACTCAATATAAACCTATGTATGTGATCAAGGAATCATACAATAAAACACGACAAGATTTATAGGAAAGAATCGTATTACTGTATCATATTAAATGTGAAAGAGAGATTACAACCATGACCTTGATGTCGTAAGGTCCCTTCCAACTGTCCTTCATTCCCCACACACTTCCATTCCAAGAATTCTGAGAGCACAGATATGATAATATTCACAATCTTTCTTGACAAAGGCAAAACTCAAAGACACTCCAACCAAGCTAATAATTCCAAGACAAATCCAACTTAGCCCTTCTCCATGAGAGCTCCTCTCCTTTTATAAGCTGAAGAGGATAAGGTGAGGAGGTTAGGATGATCCCACTAAATCATGAAAGTGAGTAAGATCCAAACCATTCGGATGCCACCTCACCATGGAAGTTTCTCCTTCTAGAAGCATGGAGAAGATGCTCGTTTTTCCCACGTATGAGCATTCACGTACCCTTCCTATAGAGAAGACTGCGAACTCCTCATGACCTATATATGATGCAGTCGGAGAGAATCAAGCATTCTCGCACCCTAGTTATAATGCAGCCTGTGAAATTCCTTTTTTATAGGGTTTTTACAAAGGAACATGCAACTTCTTTTCTCAGGAAAAGTTCTTCTCCCTTCTTCAGGAACTCGGGCCACTGACCCCTCTGAGGGAAACAGATAGGTTTACATCATTAACGGTCATAGGGATGAAGAAAATAATGTGTAACAGAGAGCCCCCCAAAGTATGAAGGTAGAACAGAGTGATAGTTGAAATACTTTGCCGAGTGTGTGTAGGGAGCAAGGAATAGTCGGTCGGAAACCTACCAACAAACAAGAAAATACAGTACAATAATATATCATCACTGAGGTAGGCATTCCCATACTCAGAATATAAACGAATCAAAACATAAATGCCGACATGAGAAGATCCATGTTAAGTAAGACAGGTCATGGCCACCAAACATACACTGTGGATCCATGCCGATATGACTCAAATCTGAACATAGGCACCAAAAATACACTGTGGATCTATGTGTTAAGGACTAAAATTTGAACATAGCCATGAGACATACAATGTGGATCTATGCAACAGTACAAACTGAATATACTCCATCGTAACTTGAATTTGTCAGAAAAGATTCAGGGTCTTCATCTCCACCACTCTATAGTACAAATCTAACCATGTGAATACATGTTTCGAAGTCGAACATGGTAGAAACCACTTGATTACCGGTCATTAGTGTATATCGTTAACAAGTTCGAGATAAATCACCATTAATGTCAATGACTCCCAAGGTACACTAGTACAATCCAACGAATGTGAATCAATGAGCTGGGGTCAAACACTCGATGAAATCTCTCGATAAGGGGTCGATAATGAAAATCCACTGTTGAAAGTGAGGAAACCTGCCATTGAGGCATGCAAGTTCCAAGGTACCAATTGGTTTCTAATTCTAATTCCTGGATAATGAGTTGAAGTCAATAGGAAAAGACTTGTCACAGGAAGGCGTTAATTTATCCCACATAAATGACATGAAACAAGTAACAATATTTGATGTAGATCAGAGTAACAAGTGATTCAGGACTGACTCAGGGATTGCTGACACAATAGAAGGCTTTAAGGATTGTAGAAATGGCCGACGCAATAGAAGGCTTTTCGGGTTGGACATATTTTTGAACATATTGACGACACAAAAACTGTCTTGGAAACACTAACTCAACAACAGGGATCACTGACGAATTTGTAATCTTATAAAGGAGTATGATCAAGAGAAAAGTGGATTTTCCAACCTATATGCAAGGCGAGTGAAAGGTTGTCATGTTCAAAAGTGACTCTTCCATGGAATACAGGTTTAGACACATTTCTTTCCCAATTTTTCCCCAACCATTTATGGCGAGTACCTCTTTAATTTTACACAAGCTTGAGGAGGATAACATATGCTTGTAATGTAAGCTCATCCTTCGGATGAGTCCCTCAGAGTATGTTTAACAAACCCTAGGAAGGAGTGGTTCGGTCCCATATAGGCCTTTCGATGTTTGTTTTACGAGTCCAAAGAAAGAAAGCTCGAGGGTTTTTCATGTTTATAGAGTCTGAAAAACACTTAAAGATAACTCTCTCAGTTCCTTTTTCATAAAATAGTCTGATGAGACCGAAAAAGAGATAAACTATTGCTCAACAATTTTTTTCTTCAAATACTTTAACCAGCGTGAAAAGAACAAGATCGCTCAACAAACTTTTCATGTTTAGAGAGTCTAAAAAGAGATTAAAGGGAACTCCACGGGGTTCCTTTTTTGTATAACCTTTACGAGTCTGAAAAAGTGATAAAAGTATACTCGATTACATTCCCATTGATTTATGAGCATGAGAAAGAAAAATACTAAGCTCGGTAACTTATTCTTATGTATTTACGAGCATGAGAAAGAACAAAGACTAAGCTTGGGATTGTTTTCACTTTTACACAAGCTTTAAAACAAAACAAAACTATGCTTGGGATAGATTTTAATTTTTACACAAGCTTAAAAACTAAACAAAACTATGCTTGGACCTGGTTTCATTTTTACACAAGCTTGAACCGGAGGAAACTATGCTTGAGGTAGATGGTTTCATTTTTACACAAGCTTGAACCATAGAAAACTATGCTTCCGACTTCCCAACGCATGGTTGGTACTTATCCCCCAGCTTGAGAAGCTAGTGGCTCTAACTTCAACATGAAGTCCAGTGGCTATAAGCAATGTCCCCCAAGCTTCATTTCATCCAACGACAAAGGTGGAGGAAATGAAGCTTCAAATACTAGACGAAGGACTTGACTCAAACAGAGAGGGGGAAAACTATTTCATTTTTTAACGAGCTTGACATAGAAACAAGAACTATGCTTGTAACCTCTGTTTCATTTTTTAACGAGGTTGCCACAGAGACTAAAAAAACTATCCTCGTAAGTGGTTTCATTTTTTAACGAGCTTGAAATTAGAAAACTATGCTCAAAGACCTCTATTTCATTTTTTAACGAGGTTGCCTCAGAGATGAAAAAACTATACTCGAAAGTCTCTCTTCTTGATCATGGATTCCAAGAGGACAATGCTTCATAATGACACCATGTCAAGGGAAAAAACTCCATCATGGATTCCAAGAGGTCTTCACTGGAAGGACACCATGTCGAGGGTTGTGACAAGAGTAAAGAGATCAAGCTCTAACAACCATATCGAAGAGATCACCATGTCAACTACTAGATATAAGTCGTAAGAAGTTGAAGCCATGGGAAACAACGCCACATAATTGACCTGTGGTGAGGGTGATATCGTCTGCATATAAGAACCATTTAGGGAGGCAATCCATTCGGGGTCAATGAATGAAAGTTAATCAACAGTCACAAATTTTCCATCATGAGGGAAAGATATCACACGAAAAAGAGTAGAAACAATAGCTTTCATGGCATAGACATAATCTTTCCCAAGGAGTAAAGAGGAATCCAAAGGGTCTTGTACTACCATGATGTCAATAAAGACAGTTTTCCCTCCCAAAGTTATAGGAAACTGAGGAAGGGTCCCTAAAGTTTGCTTGGTTCTTCTGTTAAAAGGTAACATATTCTGTGTAACCGGTGCAAGTGGAGGATAACCCAAAGCTTTCCAAGTAATAGAGGACAAAATACTAATGGATGCACCTTCATCTATCAGTGTTTGAGGAATGTCTCGACCACAAACCTGTACTGTAATTTGGAAAGGAATGTGAGAGGGAAGACGAGGTCTAGTTAGCACACCCTAATCAAAATGGATGGCCTCATAACTTGGAGGAGGTTCCACGGGAGAAGGAGGAATACCGACCAGCATGGTAGATTCTGTATCAATGAGAAAAACATGGGCAGTATCGGGTTTACTCTCTAGCGGGAGAGTAGGATCGACCGATGATGAGATCAGATCGACCACTTGGGTTTCATTCTCCAAGGGGAGGATGGGATTGACGCTTGGAAAATGATCGACCACTTGGGTTTCACTCTCTAACAGGAGTGTAGGATCGACCGAGGATGGGATTAGATTAACCACTATGTCAACTAGTTTAACTAAGGATGTGACTAGATTGATGACATGATCAACCGGATTGACCGACGAAGGGGTCGGATTGATCATTCCATCAACCACAGGTGGATTGAGAGAAAGCTTGCGATATGCAACTAGAAGTTGAGGCTATGAAATAGTCATGTCTTCCAGGAATTTTGAGGCTTTGTCCATACGAGGGAAAAGGTGAGTTAGATGACTCCCTTTGCATAACATATATGGGAACTTGGCTCTACTTTTCTTCTTCCCAACTATATCGTGACTAGTCGACGAGAATTCATCATCATGTTGTTCAGAGGCTAATGACATGGGTTGGCGAGGATGTGTAGACCATGCTTCTATAACTTTGGATAGACCAGGGAATTCCTTAAGAAGATGGATACCCTTACAACGCCTGCAAGGGTACTTGGGCTTATGGGTTGTTTGGGTGATCTTGACATCATCAACACTCCCAACACGATTAGTAGTAAGTGGTTGTTTTCCAACATGTTTGACAGTGGTTAGAAGTTTGGACCCTTGCTTATTTTTCTTCTTATTATTCTTTTGTTTCTTCTTCTTCTTATCCACCGAGTTACTAGATTGAGATCTTTCACTCGACGAAGAAGATGAAATGGAAGAAGACCTTGCAAGTGAAGAAGGCGAAGAAGATATTATTGGTGAAGACGGTGAGGGATCAACATGAGGTTGATGTTCTTGGGGGGAAGTGATAACGACTGAAGCACGTACTGCATTTGGGATTACCTGAGTAGAAAAAAACCATACCGGTAATCCAATTGTGAGACCCGGAAGGCTCAAAGTAGCAATGTGAGGAGGTCCAATGCTTCCATAAGAAGGAAAAAAAAAAGGTTCCCCTAGAGAAGGGGTTCCTTCATTGGTCATTTCGGGAACTGACGCCATTAAAACAAATATCCAACCTAGAGTCTACTAGGGAAAACAAACAGCACACGCTAAAAATCTAGTAATCAAGCAAGCAAACAAAACCTTCTCACAATGAGCTCACTAGTTGGCGATGAAATCCAATGTCATGGGAACAAAGTAAGAAGGGGTTGAGAGAGAGAGGGTGGAAAAGTTACATTGACGACCTCCTTAACAGACTTACACCTTGGTGCAAGATCCCACACATAATCGTGGGTATACCCTCCAAGGAGCCCAATTGACTTTGGCCAACGTCAATTCCAAGTACCATGAAGACTTTCCCCTCCACAGTCACCTTGTGTAAATACCCTAAAGATATAGGTCACTAAGGTTACCAATCACTACAACGATGCCTGGGGAAATAGGCGATAGTCCGATCCATGTGCAAGGGCAGGGTGTCTAGCCCGAAATCAACTTGAAAGGATTCCACTCATCATTGTAGGTATACCTCTCAAGCGACCCCCATAATAAACGTAATCTCTACACCAAGACCAACAAAGCAAGCTAAGTAACTCTGCCAGTCTCAATGCGACATCGTGATTGACCCTTGTGTTAGAAGGGCTTCCTAGGACAAAATGTAGTAAGTGGATTTAACTCTCCCTATCACAAGATACTATGTTTGTTTGCAACTTTGGAAAGTTATATTTCACACCTATTCCAAAGCCCTACGACTAATCTAATGTAGGTTTGCTACCAGAAAAGATAAAAATGTCTAATCAATTTTTATAAGAACTTTATTTTTAAGGCTATTGTTACTCAAAAGGAAAATGGCGTGAAAAATATGGTGTTTTGATTGACTCGAAAGTTATGAAAAGAAATGAAGATGCAATCTTTTCATTTTTATGAAATCTATGCTACGAGAAGGAGAAAACATTTATCATTCACATATACACAATGTCCCAAAATATATTAAACTCATCAATATCAATATTCTCAAGAAATGAGAAAAATATATTGTACA
The DNA here is from genome assembly GCA_009831015.1 of Picea engelmannii. Classification (NCBI taxonomy): domain Eukaryota; kingdom Viridiplantae; phylum Streptophyta; class Pinopsida; order Pinales; family Pinaceae; genus Picea; species Picea engelmannii. Next base: position 1,804,990 of record ML776577.1, on the reverse strand, counting down.
CCAATGCACGATTCATGCCCCCCCCGGCCATGAGGGAGAAAAAATTTCAGAATTTAAGACCAAAAAATACCAAGAATCATGCAATTTCGCTACTTCAAATGCAAGGATGCCCCCAATCTAATATAAAGCAAGAAATTAAATATTTTTGTTTCAAAAATTTCACTAAAAGCAATAATGAACTTTGTTAAAACAAAGAAACCCAAACTAATTTTTTTTTTTTAAAGTGAACTATTCAGAAGATATCTGATCTTTCCCTAAACAATTCTTAAAGAAACCACACACTTTGTAATTGAAAGATACTCAAAGAAAGAGACTAATCCTTCAAAACCAAACAAAGCCAATGTGGCTAAAATTTACTCAAAGAATGTCAAGTAGACTATAAACAAATCAATATAGGCTCCAAAAGTTCAATCCAGTGAATCAAAGCAAAACTGGGCATCAAAAGATAGGAAAGCCTAATTCCAAGCAGAAATTTCAAATGGGTTCGCAGCTTAGCTATAGGGTGCAGTGTGAAAATCAGTGGAGTTCGTAGGCTGGACATAGGTAGGGTGTGAACATATCACACTGGATTACACAGTAGGGTGTGAACTTCAATGATTCTCGCGGGCCACGGAAAGGTATAGTGAGAGAAGGTTTGTAATCAAGAAAAATTTGGAAAAAAGACAAAAAATTTGAGTGAAATTTCAGATCCAGAGAATCTGGATGGATCTCCCATAGACTCAGAGACCAGAAAACAAGCAATCAAAGCAAGGGAAACTATACTAACTAGGAAAAAAAATTCTCCCCAGTGGAGTCGCCAATTTTGTTATTGGATAAATTGGTAGGTGCGAACACTAACTGATCTCCTTAGATCCACCTAGATATAGAACAAAACACACCAGAACATGACGCTTTCCTTAAGTTTTAAATATTGAATTTACTAACTAAAGAGAGATAGGTGACATACTGATTAAATGTTGCTTCCTCTCACCATCGCCATCCTATCTTCGTTCCAACACTCATACAAAGATGAACCTGTAAAAGAACGCAACCAACCAAAGTGATAGTAATAGCATAAACTCAATATAAACCTATGTATGTGATCAAGGAATCATACAATAAAACACGACAAGATTTATAGGAAAGAATCGTATTACTGTATCATATTAAATGTGAAAGAGAGATTACAACCATGGCCTTGATGTCATAAGGTCCCTTCCAACTGTCCTTCGTTCCCCACATACTTCCATTCCAAGAATTCTGAGAGCACAAATCCGATAATATTCACAATCTATCTTGACAAAGGAAAAACTCAAAGACACTCCAACCAAGCTAATAATTCCAAGCCAAATCCAACTTAGCCCTTCTCCGTGAGAACTCCTCTCCTTTTATAAGCTGAAGAGGATAAGGTAAGGAGGTTAGGATGATCCCACTAAATCATGAAAGTGAGTAAGATCCAAACCATTCGGATGCCACCTCACCATGGAAGTTTCTCCTTCTAGAAGCATCGAGAAGATGCTCATTTTTCCCACGTATGATCATTCTCGTACCCTTGATATAGAGAAGACTACGAACTCCTCATGACCTATATATGATGCATCCGGAGAGAATCAGGAATTCTCGCACCCTAGCTATAATGCAACCTGTGAAATTCCTATTTTATAGGGTTTTTATAAAGGAACATGCAACTTCTTTTCTCATGAAAAGTTCTTCTCCCTTTCTTCTTCAGGAACTCGGGCCACTGACCCCTCTGAAGGAAACATATAGGTTTACATCATTAATGGTCATAGGGATGATGAAAATAATGTGTAACAACAATATATGGATGGAATCGACTCAATGAGCCTGACGCAATGGCGTTGGTTTTTTTTATTCCCAGAACATTTATTTTCAGTCCTTCCTAGATCCATTTGGATTAAGTAGCGACTGGGTTTCTTTTTTTATTAGTGATATCTCACCTTCTTTGCATCCTTTCATTTGGAATTCAATCTTTTTATCTTCTTTAAATTTTTTAGCTAAAGGATGTTTGGAAACCCTTTTTACAAACATGGAAATAGAAGCTGGGAGAGCATTGGCGTATACTTCAATTTGCAACTCCAGTGTAGGTTTATCTTTGGGTTGAAATTTGTTCAAAATGGTGTAAACCTTTGGTTGAAATATTTAACCTTTTCTTTTCGACTCATAGTGGTGGAAAAAAGTTCAGCCATTAAAGTTTCTGTGGTAGTTTCTTCTACAAATTTTTCCAAGAAATCCTTTTGAAACTTTGTCCATCTAGTTCATGGAACGAACTAACAGGTTGAAATACCAAGTTGAGGCTCAATTTTCAAAGGTATAAGGAAAATGCTTCCACACTGCATCTTCGTGTTGCACATTCATCAATATTATATATAAATTAAACTCTTAATATGGTCCTAAGGCAATCTGGAGGTTTCGGGGTCAAATTTAGGAAGTAATTTTTCCCGATGTTTAGGTAGGTTATGCACCCATCCTAGGATTGCTAGAGCATCTCTGGCCAACCATGGTTGATTTTCTTGAGGTTGATTTCCCCCTTCTCCATTGTTATCTTTATTATCCTCCATGTCTTTTGATTCATAACCTGAGCGATCTGAGTTAGACCCTTCCTCTTTAGTTCCAAAATTTTCAGGTTCAGAGTAGTTATCGAATGGTGTTTCGAGTACCATATTAAGGGGTTGTTCGATATCAGTAAGGGAAAAATATATCAGGTCTTCTACCGAGTGAACAAATAGTTGGTCAGGGGTGTCAACAACTAGTCTTCTTATTTGTTTTCTTCGAGGAAGTAAAGGAGCTAAAGGTAATGCTCTAATCTATTGGGCATAAGCTCTCGTGATTCTTCTGAACTTATTTAACTCTTTGTGGGGAAGAGCGTAAGGTATTTCAGGGTACAGGTGTTCTTCCTCTTTATGTTGAGGTGAGTTAATCGTATTGGGAGTACTCTCTATATGTGGGACGTCTTGAGAGTGACTATCCATGCATGTGATTTGTTTTGAATATATAGGCTTTGCGAAATATTTTATCATAAATATTGTTAGTCATGCATTCATTAAGTCCCTCCTTCTAGCACCAATTTTGTTGAGGGGTTTGAGATCCCTTTAACTCAATGGAAGGAACCAAACCCTCCTAGGAGGACCAATTATACTCATAAGTGTTTGATGAGTGGTAAGGTTCTCCATATTCGTGATTTGGCTGCAATTATCGATGGGATTTAATCATGATTGAAAGATATGTCTTTTTTTTAGGCCTTTCCTCATGCTACACAGTTCTCTTTTTGGTTCTTTTTTTAATATTTATAACAAAATAAAGGTAGAGCTTAAACTAAATGGTAGAGGGAAGTTATATTGCGTGTTGAGGGAAGGCTAGGTGTTAGGATAACCTTTATACCTTAGCATGCATACAAATAAGATCTAAACTACTTCTAGCATTAATACCATTTTGATTAGTTGGAAATTTAACATTGTCCGAGATAACAATTATAGAAACAATATATACATGTGACAAGAAGTTAGTGCAAGAAAAGTAATTTTCAATGCTCTATTACCAATCACAGATTAACATAATCGATTTCTATTCATCCAATAAAAATAAAAGAACTTTCACAACATTATAAGATAACTTTAAAAAATAGATACAACAACTCTTACTCAATACAACAACAAATATTGTATCCGAAGACAGATATAATCCCCCTCAGTCCAATCACATTCATGCCTTAGATGATAGAAGTGCCTTTGGTTCTAAACAAAACTTCTTAATTAAAATAACTTGCACAGAAATAGTTCTCTGACAAAATTTCAGAAAAGTCTTTATCTCCAAAACCATCGACCCTTTGTCCCAGGTCAATGCCCTTATTTATAACCAAAAAAATAACTAAACTAAAAATAGCTACTAAAGTTATGTTAAGTTGAGAAAACGTTGTTACATGTCAAAATTACTCAACTGGATAAGTGTCGCATGTTCCTCTCAATTGTCGTAAGTGTCGCATCTTCCTTACAACTTTCGCAAGTGTCACAAGTTGGTCACAAGTGTCGCAAACGATATTTGAGCATACTGCCATGCCGACGACATTAATGAGACATTTAAAACATCACATGTGCTTGGTTTGGAGAAGAAGAAATGGTTAACTAGAGTCAAAGAACTCTTAACACCTAAAGAGTGATCTGAAACAAAGGTTTTGAGGGGGAGCGCTCCCCTATATCAGCCTTAGGATCACTGGCACTCCCCTACAAGGCTTCAGAGGGCGTTATAATTCTACCTTGCCCCCTCTGAAGGAGCACTACTCACCTTGAAGGCACTGGCGCTCCCCTCAATCTTCTAAGGGAGCGCTACAATGCTCTAATGCCCCTTCTGAGGGAGCGCTGCCTAATCTGAGGCAGTAGTTGGCCCGTTGAGGAGAATAAGGGGAGGATCTTTCAAGATTAGGAGGCAGTTGTATTCGAATTCTTGGTTTCATCAAGAGATCCCTGATATGAGGAGGAAGTTCCCCAACTTGTTCCAAAGATAACTCAAGAGGTTAAGCTCCTCTTAACCTATATAAGAAGGCTCTATGATGGTGGAAAGGGGGAAGAATTGCTAGCATGAAACCTATCATCTTAGAGGAAACACACAGTCAACCAAAAGAGAGTGATCATTGAAGCTGTTGGTATCCAAGTTGTGGATCTTTCAGGCAAGGGTTAGATGAAGAGGACTTGACGAAGTTGTCGCATTCGCATCTACGATTGTAAGTATTGTTGTCATTATTCTCATTAATATGACACGCTTGGCCTGTTTTTTTCTAGTTTGTGTCTAATGTTACATGAAATTATCATTAATTGATAGATCTGTTTTCAAGCTAATATCAATAGAGTAGGAACTGGTCATATCTTGGTTGTCTGCAGAACTCAGCGAGGAGCAAATGATTGGAGCGTAACTCGGAGCATGCAGGGACAAACATCATTAAAAGGGTACTTTTGTCATCCTTCCTTCTCATGTGTTAGTTTAGATAGATTTGAAAGGAAGTCAGTGTCCACGTTAAAAATTTTTTGTCTTAGAGTTAGGGTCAAGCTCTTTGAGGCTATCTGTCTGTCTGCAGGGAGATTTTCCTACAACAAAAACTGGCGACTCCGTTGGGGAGATAGCCTCAAATCAAAACTTCTTGTTTTGATTTCTCCTCATTGAACCAGTTCTACCCCTTGATTGTTTCAGACCTGGTTCAATCCTCTTTTGATTGGTTTCATGAGCTGATTGGCTCCCTACCCCATCATACTCAGCTTAATCGTCGAAATTGAATTGCAATTTTTTGATTTTTTGACACTTTTGGGAATTTCTGAACCTGGCACCCCTGTCCCTGTGCTAACAGAGTGCCAACGCTCCCTAACAGCTTTGCACAGAGTGCTATAACTCTCCTTTCCTTTGGCAATGGAGCGCCAGCCCTCTTTTGGTCAATAAACCCTCCAGAATTGCTTTTTTTGGGTTTTTGCCTCTGTGTCTCTCCTACTGAGTAACCTTGTGAGTCAATGCTTCTTCTCTTTCAACCTTGACATCTGTCTTTTTGAAGAATGAACATCTTACTATTTGGATTTTGTAGCCTTCTTCACTATTTTTATTGAGTTTTTCTGTTGATTGGAGTTTGAAACCCATGCATTGTCTTTCTCTCTGTTTAACTGAGTAAAAACCCTGGTGAAGGTCATCAAAGGCCTACAGATCTCCTTATCTTGATTTCAGTCAAGATCATTGTTCTTCAAATTTTTATTTTGGGTGTGAAGTTTGTTTTCTCTTTGATTGTTTCTTTTCTTTCGCTTTTCGTTTTGATTGCAATGAAAGGGTGTGTTGTTTGTATGACTTTTGCTTGTGCTAGTTTGATTTTCATTCATACAAAATGATAATTAGCAAGACGAGCATTGTGTTGAATTGATCATTATTCATATGCAAACAATAAAAGGCATATTCATGATTGATTGTGCATGTTAGAAGGCATCTCAAAAGTTTTAGCATTGCATCAGGATTTGATTGAGAAAAAAAAAAAATTGTTTGAGGACGCTCCTTATTTGTGCTTGTTAGTGAAAAGAACTTTCTCTCTCTCGTAGATAGATGTTCATCGAAAAGAAATGATTGCTTATCATATTTGATGAATTTTTGGGACTGATTCATAATTCCATTCGTTTCACTTCCATGCACCCCTTTGCGTAAAGAACAACCGTAAAATCAACGCTAATTAAAAATTATTTGGAACTTTTTCTTTTCCAGGATCCTCCACCAACAATAGACTAGGCTTAGTACTTTGGATTAGGCTATGAGCATAACTCTCCAAAGTTTCCAAAACAAACATTAGCATCCTGATTTAGGGAGAGTAAAATCCAATTCTCGTATAAGTCTACCTAGGATCCCCCTCTCACACAGGGGTTACGCACGAGGTTTCATTCGGGTGAGCTACGGGGACTAACCCTCCGTGGTTTAACTGATTGTGGTGGTCAGATTGTATTATGGGGATCACTTTGAGGTAAATCCACAATTACTACGTGGAAGCCTTTTAGTTGATTTCGGGCTCGATACCCTGCCCATATGTTCGGATCGGACTGTCGACTGTTCCCGCCCAGGGGCTAACTGCGAATTTGTAACCTTAGTGGCCATAATATTTAGGGTCTTACACAAGGTGACGGTGACAGGAAGTCTCACTATACCTGGAGCAGACATTGGTCAAACTCACTAGGGCTCCTTGGAGGGTAAATCCACAATTACTGTGTGGAAGCTTGCACCAAGGCGTATGTCCGTTAAGCAGGTCGCCATTGTAACTGTTCCACCCTATCCCCACCCCTTCTGGACTTGATCACGTGACATTGGATTTAATCACCAACTAGTATGGTCATCAAAAGAAGGTCTTGTTTGCTTGGTTGTGATTCTTAGATTCTTTAGCGTGTGCTGTTTCTTTTCGTTAGTTGGCCATATATCTCTTTCGTCGACTCTTCTTCGCCAACATCGACCCTCCATGTTGTTCGCGGAGGCTACAAGGACCTCCTCCAGAAAATATGGAAGGAAACACCCTTTTACCCCCTCATTCTACGGAGGAATATTCTCAACAGAGCGAGGTTCAAAATACTACAACTTCCCAGGAAGAAGTTCCCACTCCTTTGGAGAATTTTCAAATTGTTTCAGAATCTCCGGAATCTTACCACATTCTGGAGGGATATGAACGACAGATCCTCCACCTGAATTCCGCTGGAGAATTCGTTGTCGTCAATCCTTCTGACATTCCGGTTGGGTCTTCTCAAAACCCTTTAGCCAATGACCCTTTTTGGACCGCAGACATTGTTCGAAGTCCACCACGCTTGGTGCGAGATCTTTACAGAACAGGGGAAGGTGTTGATGCACCTTTTTCCTACACCGTACCTCCAAATCATTTCACTGGTACCACCACTTTTACAGCCACACCACCCGTTGGTCCAAACATACCGTCCATTGGCCCAAGTTCTACTATTCCCCTCCAGACGGCCCATTCTACAATGGTCCCGCACATTCCGACTATCCCCACCGGTAATGCGGTGGTCAATCAAGCTCCGATTGGTACATCTGTAACACCAAGACCTACACTCCCTTTTGGATTCAGGGCACTGAATGCTTCCACTACCACAACTGCCCAAACTACTACCCAAGTTATACCGGGAAGTTCCATACCTATCCAACAACCCAGAGGGACCGGGCTTGGTGGTCCTAACCTGCTCGGTGGCACCGTTCAGTCATTTATGTCTGGCTCTCAAATCCCTGGAACCCTACCTCAAGATGGGGGGCATCCTCCCACTGGAGTACAAATTCCATTCGGTGGGAACCTTAATGTTGGGGGGTATCCTCCCACCGAAGGACAAATTCCATTCGGGGGGCGCCCTCATTCTAGGGGGAAACCTCAATCCTGAGTCTACCATCAACGACACAGACAAAATGTGTCCGCCGCACCCAATCCACGGAACGTCCTTTTTCAAGGAAACCCACAGTTCTCGACAGGACAAAATGTTCAGAATCCGCAATAACCCCCTTATGGACAAATGCCAAACCCACCCTATAACCCACAAAACCCATCCGGTTATCCTCTTCTCACACATGCTTCTCAAAACATCTCAAATCCTGTGTACCTTGGTCAAAACCAACCTCACATGAGAGGGCCCACTAGTTATATTTATCCACATAACCCAGTGATGGGCCCCACTGGTGTCCCTCTGCCACACCAACATTACCCACAAGTTAACCGACAACTACCTTTTCTAGCTACCCTGGATCTTCCAGAATTGTCTCAGTTAACGAATGATCCCATTTATCATTCTCCGGTTTGGCCAGCTATTCCAGCTAAACTTCCTTCTGATATCCCAAAATTTGACGAAAAGTCCGGAGAAGACCCGAACAACCACGTGATGACTTTCCATTTATGGTGTTCATCCAACTCCCTCATTGACGATTCAATTCGTTTGCGTCTTTTCCAACGAACACTTACTGGTTCCACGGTGAAATGGTATATTGAATTACCACGTGCATCTTTTCACGATTTTAACTCCCTCTCCATGTCCTTCCTCACGCACTTCCAACTACCCATCCGGTACGAGACGAGTACTGAACTATTAACCCCCCTTCGTCAAACAACTTCTGTACATATATTCGATCATATCCATGAATGGAGACGACGACGAAGGCTAATCAAAGCGGTCATTCCTGACCAATTGTTAGCGGAATGGTTCACGAAATCGTTGTTACCCCAGATTGCTCGTGACGTTTCCATGGGTGGTGTAGTCACCGAGGAAGAAGCCATCACCCGAGCTCAGTACTTAGACTTAGTCTATTCACAATCCAGTACTCTATATGAGTTGATACCAAATGCCACCCATGCCACTAACGATCCATCCAAACCATCGACTGCTTCGCATGCGGATGGAGTTATTGGCTCCATCAAAACTCAATCTACTACCCAGTCTACTGGAACGATCCAACGGCCTGCTTCGATGGTTGTTCCCAGTTCGACTGCACCGTCTTCTACCCCCCCTCAAATTCAGGTCTTTGATGTGAATGCGGTCCAATCAACCCCTTCACAACAACTTGGGGGAAAGAAGAAAGTGAGAAACAAACCAAAGAAGAACAATAACAACGAACAACCCAAGACCCAACCACAACGAAAAAAAAAATTCCCATGTCTCATTTGTGGTGACGATCACTACACTCGAGACTTCCCACATCGTGATGAAGTGGCCAAACTTTTCAAGGAAAATTCACAACCCGTTGTGCTCACTCAGCCTTTTCCGCAGCAACAATCTTTGGTTGCACAAACCCCCATGCCGGGGGGCAGTTCCAACCAACCCCATTATGAGGCCTCGACAAGTGCCCACATTTACATGTTTAACGGAGTTAATCTAACCACTCGCTCTGCGAAATATGACACGCCAGTTAAACCTGACAAGCCAAAGATCGCTAACGGTTCTCCGTCAGATCCGTTACCATCCCCCGCCAATCCTTTGTCTGTTAGCCCTCCATCTGGGCCACTCCAAATTGAGAAACCTTCTTTTGACTCTATCTTACGCCCTCCTAAGAGCACCATCCGGAAATCAACCTTGAATCCTAATTCACGGGCTGCCCAAAATTACAACATCGTAGAAGATTTGGCCCAAGCCCCGTGTGCCATGTCTGCCTTGGAAGTTCTACAACACTGCCCCAGCCAACGTAGAACGCTCTTAGCCGCCATCGTCGCTTTTGATCCTGAGTCATCAAACCACCTCACATTTACTCTGGATGATCATCAACCGCGACTCTCCCACCAGCTAGCTTTCCAAATCGATGTTGTTTTTCACAATCAACAAATCCACCGGACTATCCTGGATGAGGGAGCCTCCACCTATGTCATGTCTCTAGCCTGTTGGAAAGGCTTGAAATCACCTACCCTTAACAAGTCCGCTACCATGTTATGCACCTTCGATGGATGAGGTTTTCATCCTCACGGATTATTACAATCCTTAGCCGTTCAGTTGGGCGACAAACTTGTTACCATTGACGTCGAGGTGGTCGATGATCCCCTCGATTACAACCTACTACTTGGAAGAAGTTGGTTCTACACCATGACTTTCGTCGCCTCATCGGTGTTTCGACGTGTACAATTCCCCCATCAAGGAAAAATTGTTACCATCGATGAGCTTGATTTCTGCACACCCGACGCTCGCATCCCTGCTACCAACAACATTCCTTTTTTGGGAGACCACCCGGTTACGTATGAAAGTGTTGGTGTTGGCTTATTGAAATATTCTAGCCTCATTGGTACTTTCCCTACACCACTTCCAAATACCGCACATCATATTATCTCTATCAATATGATCTCGACTATGCCTTATCAATCCTTGGAATCATCTGACCCTTGGATTGTGCCTAGTCCTTTGGAATTATATGTGCTCAGTGACACTATGTCACATAGCCCAGCCAAGGCCGCATACGTAGCTATTCAATCTGCCTCTCCCCCTTCGAACACTTCACATTCATTGGCATTCGATGCCTTTTCGATGCCCTCATGGTTGGATTCCCTATCATATGTCGTCGATTACATTTCCCACATTTTTCCTTCGGACGAATCTATTATGGAAATGCTTAGCATTGACGATCTGCCCTGGGATGATAACCATCATCGATCCTCTTTTCTTCCGCCATTGAAAGAAATTTGCGAAGACACACACTCTGTCTTCCCATTTGATGTTACCCATGCTCCGCAATCTCCTATCCTCACACAATATACTCTCTCTGAGGGGAACATGAGTAACATCTCTACTACAATCACGATTGACATTTCAATCAAAGTAGGTGTCATGGAAAACATCAACCTTGGTGCTAATTGCACACCCGACGAAGTAGTTTCTTACACCACTTTGTTCAAGGAATTTCGCGATGTCTTCACATGGAGCTACGAGGAAATGCCAGGGATCGACCCTTCAATCATCGGACATGAAATCAAAACCTACCTTGAACCGAAACTGGTTCGACAAAAACTTCGCCCGATTCATCCCAAGAAAATCGCAGCTATAAAGGCAGAAGTTGAAAAACTTCTAAAATCTGGCTTCATCTATCCCGTCCCTTTAACCGAATGGGTCTCCAACCTTGTTTTGGTTTCTAAGAAACAAGGGACCATCCGTGTTTGCGTTGACTATCGAGATCTCAATAAATCTTGTCCCAAGGACAACTACCCTATGCCCTTCATCGACCAAATCATCGATAATTGTGCAGGGAGTGTAATCCTCTCTTTCATGGATGACTTTTCTGGATATAACCAGATTGAAATCTTACCTGCTGATCAACATAAGACAGCCTTCATCTACCCTTGGGGTACTTTCGCCTACCGAAAGCTACCTTTTGGCCTTAAAAATGCTGGTGCTACTTTCCAGCGAGCCATGTCGTACGCTTTTCATGACATCAAACATATAGAAGAACCGTATCTCAACGATTTACCCACCCATTCGCTAAATCGATCTGATCACATTGATCATTTACAAGCAATTTTTCTTCGATGTCGGTTCTACCGTATTCGTCTGAACCCACAAAAATGCATTTTCGTTGTCGAATCCGGTCGACTCCTCGGTTTCATTTTCTCCAAAGACGGGATCAGGGTGGATCCCTTAAATATCAAGGCCATCTTAGCCTTACCTCCACCTACCAATTTAACCCAACTCCAGAGTTTGCAAGGCAAAGCAAACTTTCTTCGTCGTTTCATCTGCAACTATGCCGAGATCACTAAAGGATTTATGTAGTTACTACAAAAGAACGTCCCTTTCATCTGGGATGACACCGCTCAACGGTCATTCGACGCTCTCAAGCACGCTTTGACCCATGCACCTTTGTTACATCCCCCTAAATATACAAAGGATTATATCCTTTACTTGGTCACTTCTACTTCCAGCATTGCGATGGTGTTAGTTCAAGAAGACCCCAACGACGAAGAACATGTGATTTATTATCTGAGTAAGAGTTTATCTGGACCCGAACTCAGATATTCGCATGTTGAGAAACTGGCTCTGGCAGCCGTCATCATTGTCCAAAGGTTCCACCACTACATCTTATTACGCACCACCACGGTAATCGCAGACTCCAACCCAATGTATCATGTCTTGACACATCAAGTACTTGGGGGAAAATATTCAAAATGGATCGTTATTCTTCAAGAATTCGATCTTGAGTTTACGAAGGCTAAAGCCAAAAAATCCCTTGTGTTTGTTGAGCTCATCTTTTCTCTCCCTCATGCCGATGAAAACATTGAACCTAGAGATTCTCTCCCTGATGAATCTCTCTTCCTCATCAGCACCTCTGATCCTTGGTATGGAGACATTCTCCTCTACCTTCAAACCCAACGTTTTCAGCCCAACATCTCTCGTGAAGAGTGTCGACGCATTCGTCACCACTCTCGTCATTATATCATTCTCGGCGACACTTTGTATCGTCATGGTATTGACACCATCCTTCAGTGATGTCTAATTCACGAGGAAGTTGAATGCGTTTTGAACGATTGCCACCATGGCACCTGTGGCGGTCACCTTTCCGGGATGGACACAGCCCACAAAATCCTACGTGCTGGCTACTTTTGGCCCTCGATTTTCAAAGATTGCATCGAGGCCGTAAAAAAATTCCCACCCTGCCAAATCTTTAACAAAAAGGCACGTACCCACCCTACGGCGCTGCACCCTATTATCGCCATCGGCCCCTTTGCCAAATGGGGCATTGATTTCATGCAGTGTAAGCCTACCTCAGCCGGGGGGCACGGTTACATCATTGTCACCATCGACTACTTCACCAAATGGGTTGAGGCTTTCCTACCTTCCTGAATGATGGCCGTACTGCAACTCTATTCCTCTTCAACCACGTCATAACTCTTTTTGGTTTACCACGTGCCACTGTCACTGACCATGGTGCACACTTCAAAAACCATATGATGAGTGAGTTACATGTCAAATTGGGTTTTCTCCATGAAAACTCATCCCCTTACTACCCTCAAGTGAACGGAAAAGTTGAGGCTATCAACAAAGTCCTAAAAACCATGATCCAACGCATGGTATGGGAAAACAAAACATCATGGAATTTACAACTATTCTCCTCTCTCTGGGCCTATCGCACCTCTATGAAAACTTCAACTAGATTTACTACTTTCTAGTTGGTGTATGGCATTGAAGCCGTCCTACCAATCGAGTGTGAGATTCCATCACTCAAACTGAAAGTAGAACTCTTGCCCCATACCTCTGCTGAAGAAGAACGATTCTTGTATCTATCCAAACTGAATGAAACCCATCGTGATGCTTCTCTCACCAATGAGGCACATCAGAAATGAATTAAGAGTCAATATGACAAATCCATCCACCCTCAGACTTTCGCAGAAGGAGACTTAGTCCTCGTTTATGACCAAGCTCACGATAAATTGGGGACATGAAAGTTAGAACCTATGTGGCATGGTCCTTACATCGTGAAGCATGTTCTACATAGAGGGGCTTATGAATTAGTTGATCATGATGGAATTTCCCTGGGAGAGCCCTGAAACGGACTTTACCTTAAGAAGTACTATGCCTAGATCACCTAGCATTTGTACTTTGTACATTATTGTATTTTAGTTTGGTGTGTCTATTTCTTTCGCGTGCTCGAGTCTTTACCATTGCCACTCATGACTGTGCCTGTTTTTTCATGTGCAGATGACGTCTTCCTTTCCTATCTTTTTTGGGTTCGCGGATGGCGCTAGCCGACATACCTGGAACATCGCTTCAGCGGCTTGGGTTATTTACCAATTTGATGAGGTGGTGAGTTCAGGAGGCATCTTCTTAGGACTGGCAACCAACAATATGGCAGAATATCACGCTGTCATTGAACTGTTGACCCAAGCCTCCTCCCTAGGTATCTCTCATATCATTATTTACTTAGACTCCCAACTCGTGGTTTACAAACTCAACCGTATCTACGCTATCCGTAGTCCTATCCTGCTACGTCTACACTTACAAGTTCACCGTCTTGAATGAATGTTTGATTACATTGAATATAGACACATTCCAAGAGAACTTAATAGTGTTTCAGATTCATTAGCTAATTATATCATGGATCGGTATCTTGCCCACATATAAGATTTAAGGAAAGCAAAACTATACATTACATGTAAATTAAAACACATCACAGACATCATCATGTACAAATCATTGGCATCATAAAAACTCGAAACTGTATATATATATATATATATATATATATATATATATATATATATATATATATGGCGTGACTAAAATGTTTGTATTACATCAAAAAGTATGTAGAAGAGCAAAATATTGGGTCTTTCCACCCATACAACGTCGCCTGACAAGGCATACAAAAATATGATCACCGGAGAGACTCTAATCTCCCCGCACTACATTGTGCTGTGAGTAACACACCACTGCGCACACTACATGCCTCAATAGAGAATTGATATTCTCTGGTACTCCTACAGTGTGCCTCTATAGATGTAAAGGCACTTCCCCCCTCCGCAGAGGAGGGATGCCCATCGTAAGGCCTTGGAGGTTTCTCTCAACCTCTCGGAGACCCATCACTGGTACTGCCAGATCCGCTGCAACCGGGACACCCCCGCGACGTCCTGGTACCAGTGTATCAGCCGGATGCACTGTTCCCCTGTTTGCATATTGGAAACAATACATCTGTTAAAAATCTTCTACATACCCAAAAAAATATATATACATCAAAAAATTAAAAAATAAAAACTAGACAAGGTATGGCTCAGTATCTTACCTGACTCATCCCAGTCTTTCCCCGCGGGCAAAATAAAGTCCATGCTCCCGCGGAAATCTACCTCAGCATAAGGGAAGTCCTCTATCCAGAGGTACTGTCGTCTCAACCAGGCAAAGAAATCGCCAGTGAAATGGAACTCTGACTCCAATACTAGCCTTGGAGACAGACTAGTTGACCTCTCCATCCTAGGTTCATCCACTGGTTGCACCACCAGCGCTATCTGAGGTTACATCTGGGGGATGCGCTCTAGAAAAAATGAGACCAAAAATGAGCCGTAACCAAACTGCTTCTGTCCAGTCCTGCATCGTGAGATCTGTTCCTTCACATTTCGAAGGAACGTTGCAGTCCAGTTGAACAATGTTGGTTCCAAGCATTGAACATCATAAGCCACCTGTGATATTGATGCCAGATGAGCGCTAGTGCTGCCTGTCATGCACGTGATAGCAAACAGTATAGACCGGAGGGGAAAATCTCGAATATCCTTGATAGGGATTCTACCCCCTACGAGCCTTGCTCCTGGGATGCAGTGGCGTGCCAGATACACGTCCACTTGTTCAGGTAGTGCCCTCTGTCTGGAGAACAATATGGGGACCCCTCTTTTTGAGAGGCCGGTCAAAAAGCACACATCTTCTAACTCAATGGTTAAAAGTTGTGTACCGATTCGGAATCCTTGTTCTGCAACATCCCAGAGGCCAATCATATGCTCGAGAAATAAAATCTCTCTCTTCATTTTTTGCAACTTGAAGAATTTGAGAAAAACACAAGCTCACAAGGCGGCCCGTGTACGAGGACTCCACAAGGCAGCTAAGTCATCCATCTCATGTTCCCTCTATTTCCACTCGATCATGGTCGCCGAAGTTATCTACAAAACAAAAAAATCAAGAAATTTGTTATTTCCACGTTTTGGCAATTTCGACAATTTTCAAAAGAAATTTAAAACATGAAATAAGATTCCCACATCATTTAAAAGTAACCACACACTCTTTATAACCACCACGCCCTCTCTTAAGCATTTAACATTCATCAAACAATGATAAAAACGTTTAAAAAGATCAAAACAATTTTATGGCTGCGTGGGCATGCGTGGGGGTTTTCCTATGGATTCTTTGCTAAAAAATGACCCATCTAATTGACTTCTAGGGCATTGGCATATTAACCATCCTTTCCTAGAACATTTTTGCAAAACAAATCCCATTTTTCATTGATTTTCAAAGAGGCCGATTTGGTTCTAATTGGGGCAACTTAGGGCTTCATGTTTTAAAATAAATAATGCTATGAAAATGAATACCAAACCATGAAATTGAAAGAGCAAGAGATGGACACCTACCTGGTCTGAATGGTGAGAGAAATGGTCAACTGTAGCGTTGACAGTGAACAAAACAAGATCCACTTCAAACTGTGAATCTCCACTACTCCAAAATCCTTGCAAAATGAAATGGTAAATGAAATTTCAATCAATTTTTATTTATAAATTTTCATTTTTCATAAGGTATAGTCATTTTTTGGGTTTCTCTAATGATATAATGGCTTTACTAAACCTTGGTTTGTAGTTTTGGCATCGCAGGTTTCCTGGCAGTCCTGATGGATTATCTACCTTGAACACTGCACTTTTTCATTTGCATACATCATAATCCACTGAACCTCTACACTGAGCCAATCCTTTGAGTTCCTTTCACTCCTTTGGGACACCTGACGCAAGTCACAGTACCCACTGCATAGTTTTGGTCCATATCACGTTTCGCTGTCGTGCCTCAGTGTTCAAGGGAAGTATCTGCCTCGATAGTCAGCCATCCCAAATATCTTGCCTCAAAACCTGTGTCAGTCCATGTCCATTTAATCTGCCAATTACATCTCCATGTTCGTTTCTTGTCGTTGATGGGGGATACATCAAGGCCCTCCCTCAATGAGTCTATTCCTATCGACTTCAACACATTATCTAGGAATCATACTTAGAAACTAGTTAGTACTTTGGGACTTGCATGCCTCAATGGCAGGCCTCCTCACATTCGACAGTGGGTTTACATCATTGACCCCTAATCGAATGATTCCATGGATGTTAGACCTCAGCTCATCTATTCGCATTCCCTGGAATGTACTAGGGTACCTTTGGAATCATTGGCATTAATGGTGATCTCCCTCGCACTTGTTAACGGTTCACACCATTGATCGGTAATCAAGTGGTTTCTGCCATGTTCGACGTCAGGACATCTATTCACATGGTCAGATTCATACCATATTAGGATTGGTAAGAAGACCCTGGATTGAGCGATCACTTTGATATATGCATTCCCCAGGCTGCGAAAGAGTTTCCATTGGACAAAGAACACGTACACCATTACATAGATCCACTCTGTATTGGTCATGGCTATGTCTTGTCATCTCGTAGATCCATTGTGTATTCTTCATGGCTACGATCAGTCCGAGTCATCAGAGTATAGATCCACATTGTATCTTCGGTGGCTATACCTTTTTATCAATACAATTATGGATCTGCAGTGTATTTTATGGCGGCCATACCTTGCAAAGTCTTGATCACCCAAGCACAGGTATGCCTGCCTTGGGTTTTGAAATATGTCATGATATTTGTTGGATGTTTGTGTGCAGCTTCCATCAGGTTATCCGAGTCTATAACCTTGTTTGAACATCTACAAAGTATTTCAGTTATCATTTCACATCTTCTAACTTCATACTTTGGGGGGCAATCTGTTACATGTCAAAATTACTCAACTGGATAAGTGTCGCATGTTCCTCTCAATTGTCGTAAGTGTCGCATCTTCCTTACAACATTTGCAAGTGTCGCAAGTTGGTCACAAGTGTCGCAAATGATGTTTGAGCATACTGCCATGCCGACTACACTAAGGAGACATTTAAAACATCACATGTTCTTGGTTTGGAGAAGAAGAACTGGTTAACTGGAGTCAAATAACTCTTAACACCTGAAGAGATCTCTGAAACAAAGGTGTTGAGGTGGAGCGCTCCCCTATATCAGACTTAGGAGCATTGGCACTCCCCTACAAGGCTTCAGAGAGCGTTATAATGCTCCCTTTCCCCCTCTGAAGGAGCGCTACTCACCTTGAAGGCACTGGCGCTCCCCTCAAGATTCTAAGGGAGCGCTACAACACTCTGATGCCCTTCTAAGGGAGCGTTGCCTAATTTGAGGTAGTAGTTGGCCCGTTGAGGAGAATAAGGGGAGGATCTTTCAAGATTAGGAGGCAGTTGTATTCGAATTCTTGGTTTCATCAAGAGATCCCTGATCTGAGGAGGAAGTTACCCAACTTGTTCCAAATATAACTCAAGAGGTTAAGCTCCTCTTAACCTATATAAGCAGGCTCTATGATGGTGGAAAGGGGGAAGAAATGCTAGCATGAAACCTATCGTCTTAGAGGAAACACACAGTTAGCCAAAAGAGAGTGATCAGTGAAGCTGTTGTTATCCAAGTTGTGGATCTTTTAGGCAAGGTTTAGACGAAGAGGACTTGACGAAGTTGTCGCATTCACATCTACGATTGTAAGTATTGTTGTCGTTATTCTCATTAATATGACACGCTTGGCCTATTTCTTTCTAGTCTGTGTCTAATGTTACATGAACTTATCATTAATTGATATATCTGTTTTCAAGCTAATATCAATAGAGTAGGAAGTGGTCGTATCTTGGTTGTCTGCAGAACTCAGCGAGGAGCGAAGAATTGGAGCACAACTCGGAGTGTGCAAGGACAAACGTCGTTAAAAAGGTACTTCTGTCATCCTTCCTTCTCATGTGTTAGTTTAGATATATTTGAAAGGAAGTCAGTGTCCACGTTAAGCATTTTATGTCTTAGAGTTAGGGTCAAGCTCTTTGAGGCAATCTGCCTATCCGCAGGGAGATTTTCCTACAACAAATGCCACGTGACATATTTTATATATTTGTTCTCTCTAGCTTATCTTTTGATCAACTAGTGGTTTTAATGAAGTGGATCATTCTTCTTATACTCGAACCACTTGAAGAAGAGATCTTCGCATGTATTTTCATATCGAAACTTGTTTTGATCCATCGGAGCAGAGAATACCTCCTTTATCTCTATTGTCCACTCCTTGTACTTGATTATCTTGACACTTAAGCGTTGTTGTAACACCCTATTTCCCCCAGTTTGTAAAAATAACTAGACTGGCCTAGAACTGTGGCAAACTCAAAAATGTGAATATGTGATGTGAATGGACCTTGTGGAAAAGGTCGATGAATATGAATAACATTATGAATTTATATTACAGGACTGCTGAGAGGGGATGTGTTGAAAAAGAGACCACAATGGTTGTAGAAAGGCGGTGGAAGGAACCTAGAAAGGTGGCATTAACTTCCACCGAGAATCAATATCGTATTTGGACTCCACTGGGCCGGAGAACCAAAAGCGGCTCGCTGACCCCGAATTAAATGTCTCGCGGGATGGTAGGCAGATGGCTCCTCAGGAGTTAATGAGGGATGGGGAGGTGAACCGCCCATCCGTAGAGCCGTCATGCCTAACCAGTGCGAGGGAAATTGCGCCACAAGCAACCTTGCAAAAGGATAAGGCATGGGGTAGAAGCGATTGGGGGGGAGACGCGAGGGGAAGAAGAGAACTCTGGCAATATGCAGAGTGAGTGATAGCAGAGAGGAAGGAGAGTAACCTTCGCTCTTGGTCACTGGAAAATAGAGATGTAGTCTCACAGCATCGTGGTATCAGCTTGGGGGTGGCTAGTGGTAAATTCGTTGGGAGTCACTGAGCCTATGGCTAGGTGGAAATGAGCACCCCTCTCAGTAGTTGCATAACCCTTGGTGTTATTTCTGATAAGTGTTTTGCCTCTGGCATCTTGATATATATATATATATATATATATATATATATATATTCTGACATTTATGTTTATAAGTTGTGAAATGGTGAATTATTCCAGAGTAAGAATGTCTATATAGTGTTTTGATCAATACTGGTAGATGCATGTTTATCATGGAAAGACTACGTATGGCTTATGTCTTCATAAATAATTTTTTTTATATGCTTACCGAACTAATTCAGACTGCATGTCTGATTCGTGGGAGAAAGGTTCCCTTATATGCCTCAGATAGATCCCTGGGTAAGAACCTCCCCATAAAGATACCCTCCTTGAAAAGCATGTCAAGAACTGGGAAAGAGAATGTGAAGGCGTAAGACCTTAGTAACACTTCACGAGGAGGAACGATCCTCTTGAAAACCTGAGATGGCAGCATAAGGATGAAGTATTGAATCGACAGATGAGATCCCGTCGGGAGATCTGTGGTCCCTCATGACCGTCAGATCAGAAGAAGAAGATGGAGTGTTAAGTGCCTTAACCCTGAATAGGTGTTGATCGATGGACGAGATTCCATCGGGAAACCTGTGATCACATACGACCGTTAGATTGGTGGGAGTAAGTAGGGTGTTAGATGCCTTACCCCTTTTGTTTTCTGTGTCTTCGTGGATAGTGAAGAAATTGGGGCCGTAGATCCCCAAGGTCCATGAGAGTAGCTGGACCATTGATTTTTCCACGTCCAGGAAGTTGTGGAAGGATGCACAGGTAGAAACCAAACTGAGCCATCAGATCTCGGTTGGAGAAACCCGACAGTCATTGGATCTATCAAAACTTATCTGAGGGTTAAACCCTATTGATTAGGGGTGAAGGCCCCGAAATAGATCTAGACCATCTGAACGACGTAGACCATGTGTCATGAGATTACCCATTTCCGGAAATCGGGAATCGCGAACTTGGGAGTCCTAGTGATGAGATTTCAGGAATTTCCATGGTGAAAACCCTGGGATAGATCTGGACCGTCCGAATAACGGAGGCCACGTGTCATGAGATTACCCATTTCGGGAAATTGGGAATTGCAAACTTGGGAGTCCTGGTGAAGAGAGTTCAGGACTTTCCATGGTGGAAACTTCGGGATATATCTAGACCGCCCGATCTCAGGAGGCCACATGTCATGAGATTACCCATTTTGGGAAATTGGGGATCGGGGATTCAGGAGTTCTGTTGACAAGAGGTCGTTCTCTCGCCTTGATAAATCCCAATGGAAATAAAACTATGTTCATATGAGAAGAGGTCATATCGACCAAGTCGTAGCCCAGGGGGGCTAATTGCCAAACGAGGCATGTTCGACACTTCGTCACTTCGGTACTCGGGATATCGAAGGGCATGCTTCCCTGTGCCAATAAATCCCGAAATTAAGACTTGCAAACCCCCACATGTTAGTATGAGGGTTAAGTATCGATCAACAGATGAGATCCTTTCGGAGGATCTAGGGTCTGGGATGACCGTGGGATGTGAGGAAGAGATGTTGGCTTTAAGCTGGGGCGTGAATGCACATTAAGGTAAGTAACGAGCAGATCTGGAAGGCGAGAGTCCACCCGCCCAGTTCTACGGCTGAGGTTTCATTCCAGAGCCCCCTTACTATTCTGCCTTTAGCGGTGCGGGGGGGGGGGGGCTCCGGAATTGGACGTGCAACTCTCAAACAGTTGAGATTAATTCACCTTGATCAACAATGCTTAGGTGAATTCTGGACCCCCCTTCCCATTCTACCTTTAATGGGGGGAGGGGGTCCAGAATAGTGTGGCGTGTGAAGTGGGGCGCCCTCCTATCTTGTCAACTACCATGTCGCATTTCCCCCTCTGCCACCTATACTCCACTTAACCGTGCGACGGGGCCTATTCTCATTGGTTTTTCTCTAGCCTTGTTGGGATTCGTCCCTATTGGCAGGTCGCTAGCCCTGTCAGGGTCCGATGGTTGCAGAGTCGAATGATTCGACACCCCTATAGCACCGAGGCACAAAATACAAAGAGGCAACGTGATTATTTGAACTACGATAATGACCCGCGATCACATGGAAAGAGAGAGAGAAAGAGCTAGCTTGTGCTAGGCCTCCGTAGGTAATTCGGGGGCTCTGATTTAGCAGAAATCAACGAAAAAAATTGGATTGAGGTAGTGGGTATGTGACAAAGTGGTATCAGAGCATGGTGACCACACTCGGCCTAATTGGTCTCATGAACGAGTTTTTCATAAGATCTGTTCGAAGCACTCCTGCGAGGAGTAACCCCCTAACTTAACTCTCTTATCCAGGATCAAAACTTGGAAACGAGAACCCGACTGTGTATGCATGTGAAAAAGTTATAAATTTATGCACAGGTTATAAAATGTATCTGAGTCTTGGCTAATAATGAACATTTGTCTTTTCACCCAAGCGGATGATCAGCCGCGGGAATTTATAGAGATGGGAGAAGGCTCCTACAATAGAGACGAAGAGTCTGATGAAAGAAGAGCAATAGGAGCCAATCTCTTCTTCCCCTCGTGTCTCCCCCCTAATCACTTCTACCCCATGCCTTATCCTCTTGCGAGGTTGTTTGTGGTGTGATTTCCCTCTCACTGGTTAGGCATGACGGATCTACGGATGGGCGGTTCACCTCCCCATCCCTCATTAACTCTTGAGGAGCCATCTGCCTACCAGCCCATGAGACATTTAATTCGGGGTCAGCGAGCCGCTTTTGGTTCTCTGGGCCAGTGGAGTCCAAATACGGTATTGATTCTCAGTGGAAGTTAATGCCACCTTTCCAGGTGCCTTCCACCGCCTTTCTGCAGCCATCATGGTCTCTTTTTTAGTGCATCCCCTCTCAGCAGTCCTACAATATAAATTCATAATGTTATTCATATTCATCGACCTTTTCCACAAGGTCCATTCACATCACATATTCACATTTCTGAGTTTGCCACAGTTCTGGGCCAGTCCAGTTATTTTTACAAACTGGGGGAAATGGGGTGTTACAATTCCCTCCCCCTTAAAGGAACATCGTCCTTGATGTTCTTATCTTTTAACATGAATTGCATGTACAGAAGTAAACAAAATCGAATATGTCTGTCTCATGGCATCCTCCATTTCCCATGTAGCCTCATCTGGGCCAAAATGTCTCCACTGCACCTTTACCTGTGCAATGGTTCGGTTCTAGAGTGGGGTTTCCTTTTTGTCCAATATGCATTGGGGTTCTGGTAGAAATTCTCCCTCCGGTTCCACCTGGATCACAGACTAGTCAATTATATGATTAGAATCATGTACGTATTTCTTCAATAATGAAACATGGAAAACATTATGTGCTTTTACTGTGGGCGAAAGTGCTAGCCGATAGGCTACAGGTCCCACTCTATCTAGAACCTCAAAGGGTCCACAATACTAGGGTGCCAACTTGGCACAAGCTCCCATTTTCAGGGAACTCCTTCTGGGCTTAATTCTGAGATATACATGGTCTCCCATTT
>ML776577.1:1756902-1769144 GCA_009831015.1 Picea engelmannii | reverse complement strand
AAATTGAAATTGAATTTTAGGAATCTGAGACCCCGAATGCTGCAACACCACCCTCCTCAAATAAAGTAGCTGAAACACAACCAGCTACCCATCCAGTGGCTGACACACAAGAACCAACCACTGATATTGAAATTGAATTACAATAATCAGAGCCTCCAAATGCTGCAACACCACTCTCCTCAAGAAAAGTAGTTGAAAAACCATCTACCCATGCAGTGGTTGAAACACAAGAACCAGCCATTGACACTGACATTGACATGGAGATTCAGGAATCAGAGGTTGAGGGTGTTGAAACACTACTCTCTTTACACCAGGAGGTTGAAACACAAGCATCATTCGCCATTCCTGTAGCTTCTCCACAAGCACGAGTTCATGAGGCTATGACTGCCACATAAGAACCAGTCACCTATAAATCCAAACAAACAATGGTCGATGTCTTGGAAGAAAACAACTTTTTAAAGTCTCAATTGGAAGCATATCAGCAAGAATTAGTCAGGGCAAGGGAAGCATATGAAAAAGAACTAAATTTGTACACCTTAGCCCAAACAACAAACTTGTCAGAGGAGACCACAAAGAACGTGTACAAAGAATACATGTGTTTCCAATGTGGCGATGTTTACCATCAGGCTGGCTACAAGGTGATTCAAGTTTCAGTGCCGGGGGTAGCCCCTACTCCTTCACATTTTGAAGTCAAGGAAGAACCTGCTGCAACACAAGAACCAGCAGGCCCTAGAAAGCTTAAGACTGAACCTACTGCAACACAAGAACTAGTAGGCCCTAGCAAGCCCAAGACTGAACCTGCTGCAACACAAGAACCAGCAGGCCCTCTCAAGCTTAAGACCGAGTCTTGCATTGCAACAAAAGAATCCCCTACCTTTGTCAACAAGGCTATTTAGACAGTGCCCATGGAGGAATTTACACCTCCCAACCAGATAAATCTCTCCACTTCCAGGGAACAATCTACTCAAACCCTACCACATCCCACTACTTCCAACGCTGAAACACAGACTCAGCTATGGGATGAACACGCAGAAATACAAAAATGGAAGAAAGAATATGCTGAAACACAAGCCAAAAACCTACAAGTGCACAAACAAATCTGGATAAATCAAACTTTCTCAAATTGGGAAGTATTAGAACAGATACGCCAGGAAGCTCGTGAGCTTAAGAACAAAAACAAAGACTTGAAAGACAGATTGGTCCTGGTATTTGATTTGATGCAGAAGCTATTGGCCACAAGGAAGCCATCTTGCAACTACTCCTTATTCCTGATGGAGAGACTCATATGGTTTCATATCAAGTCCATTATAGAAGGTAAACCCCATGAAGTCATTCAATCAACAGATTTTATCAAAACTTTTGTAGCTGCCTCTACCAGGGATCAGCACCTCCTCTGTGAGGCATACTTCCATAATGAGGCTATTCCAAAAAACAGGTTGCTGAACATAAATCCTCTTGTTGGGGATGTTCAACTTCGAGCATTTACTTCCTTTCTCCTCAATCAAATCATTTGGCAAGGTGACTTTTCAGCTGCCAAGCACAATGAATATAATTGTCTCCTCTGGATTAGACCAAAACCACAGAGGGTAGCTACCTTTATCTCACAATATTATGAGTTCTTAAAACAACCAGGGGTGACTGAACATGTTCAACAACTACAATCAGAAGTGCTTCAGGATTGTGAACGCATCATCAGATCCATAGATATTCCTGCCCTCCAGGCCAACAACCTGTTTTGGCAGCAATCCACGGAGAAGAGACAACAGCACAATCCTTTTGGTCCTGCCAACTTAGAAGTAGCAATTTCCAGGATACCCAATTATATCTAGTGTATGAGACATTGTGCTGAAAATTGGATAGGGTACCAGTTTTATTTTCCCATTCTCTGGTTTCCAATAGAAAGGTATCAAGTCAGTTATAAGCTGCCTAAGAAGGCAGAAACAACAGCATGGCAAAGATTGCAGCAGGTGCAAGGGTTCAGAATGCCAACAGACAGTACCTCCCAGAGTTACAGCTTGAGTAACTTACATGATCAGAGTGGGTATCCAGACTCTAATTCAGAGTGAGTTGCCTGAGGACATGCAACACCTTGAGTTGGGGGGGATGTTAGGACCACACAATGTACCTTTTTTCCTATACTTTTTTCCACCATTATACTCTTGATCACCTACATTTAGACTCATACTATCACTTTATCTGATCATCTCAAAGGTATACAACGTCCCTTCTTATTACTATATGTTTAATCTGTTTTGCATAATATTTTACATCACTCTCGTACTTAACCATTGATTAGAAATGAATAAGTGTCCAAAACTACAGATTAGCATTTGAGGCCTATTTCTGAAACACAGAATTGTCCAAGGTCGTTGTTGTTGAAACACAGAACTGATGTTGAAACACAGAGCTGCTATACAGTCCGAGGTAGCAGATGATGAGACATGGAGTTGCCTTATAGTTCGAGGATGCAGATGCTGAAACACAGAGCTGTT
Source organism: Picea engelmannii (assembly GCA_009831015.1). Classification (NCBI taxonomy): domain Eukaryota; kingdom Viridiplantae; phylum Streptophyta; class Pinopsida; order Pinales; family Pinaceae; genus Picea; species Picea engelmannii. The sequence goes on along the minus strand of ML776577.1, from coordinate 1,766,652 downwards.
ACACAGTCCAGAGTTGCAGATGTTGAAACACAAAGGAAACTGCCAAAACCGACGATGTTGAAACACAAGGAAGCCGCCACAGTCAGCGGTCAACGCAGTCAGAGCGCAATTCACGTGGCTGAAACAACCCGCGAATTGTGATGCTGAAACAACATTAGCAACAATGAGAAGAAGTTGTTACACCAGCCGTAACAACAATACCTCGTTCAGTTCCTGTAATAGCATTCGGTTGTGTGAGACTAGGACATCCTATGCTGGTTTAGAAAGAAGATCTGATTTAGGATAGGATTCAAATATGCATTGTAATTATTGTATCGAAGGGATTTCCTCTTTAAATCAGAGGAAATCACCATTCGAGGGATCCAAGTTTTATGTATTGAAGCAACTCCAGAGAAGCGAGACGGATTCTATTTTTCCAAATTGTAATGTGATATTTCGACAGATGAATATAAGACTGTTTTGAGTATCCTTCTCTAGCTTTTCATTTCAGGGGAATCTTGTGAGAAGGGAGGGCCCACCTTCTTCACAAGATTCACCCATTAGTTAGAAGTGTGTTAGTACAAATTATGTTTATGTTTTGTTTAACTGTCGTTGTTGAAACACTGCTTTTAATGGATTCCGCTTTGCTGAAACACTACTAACTTTGTCTTAGTTTATTGAATGAAATTTGTAATTCCTTTTTATCATCAATCTTGTGTGATGATTTTATGAGGCTAGCAGAGACTGGGTTAAAGGTTCCTGCTCAGACAAGAATGAATCGAAATATCCTACCCTCTGTAGATTTCATTTACTTATGCCAGTGTGCTAGCCAGAGGTTTGGTTAAAGGTTCCTGCTCAGATAGGAAGGAATCAAAACACCTTGTCTTCTGTAGATTTCATTTACCTCTGCAAGTGTGCTAGCCAAAGATTTGGTTAAGGGTTCCTGCTCAGACAGAAAGGAATCAAAACACCTTGTCTTCTGTAGATTTCATTTACTTCTGCAAGTGTGCTAGCTAGAGATTAGGTTAAAGGTTCCTTCTCAGACAGGAAGGAATCAAAACACCTTGTCTTCTATAGACTTCATTTACCTCTGCAAGTGTGCTAGCTAGGGATTGGGTTAAGGGTTCCTGCTCAGAAAGGAAGGAACCAAAACATCCTGTTCTCTGTAGACTTCCATTATTTCTGCAATTGTGCTAGCTAGAAACTGGTTTAAGGATCCTTGCTCAGAAAGGAAGGGATCACACTACCCTATTCTCTGTAAACCTCAACCTCACAAGTGTGATAAAACAGAAATAAGGCTCAAGACTCCTGCTTAGAAGGGAAGGAACTAGGTGGCTTTGTTCTCTGTTAGATAGAGTTAATTGTTTTCTGCATTACTGTTTTCATGAAAGAGTGTTAGTTCTGAAGTCTCTGTTGAGAGTAAGGGTCCTGTTCTCTGATTGCAGAATAGTTGTTCTTTCCCATTGCAAGTGTTATTTTAATGTAATCCAGGATTCTTAGATTGAACTTTAAGGATTTGCAATAGGGGAGTTACTTTCCTATGATTTAATTCAGAGCTTCAGTTTATTCAAGCAAGTGTGATTAGTATAAGTTTCTTTACTACAGCACTAAGTTGCTTTTGGAATTGAGCATATATAGTGCGTGGTTATCTTTGAAATAAAAGACTTCCCTGGGTTGATAATTTATGTATCACTTGATTGTTTAATCAATTAAGAAATTATAGTGACCAACACTCCCCATGGGGACACGTTGGGTCGAATATAACCCTTATCCATCATTTCTTTCAATTGAAATTTGAGTTCCACTAACTCAGGTGTGCTCATCCGGTAGGGTGTCTTAGACACCAACACCACTCCTAGTGCGAGCTCTATCGAGAAGTCAATGTCTCTTCTTGGAGGTAGACCCGGTACCTCTTCCGAAAACACATCTCTGCATTCTCTCAAGATAGGGTGATCATCAGGGCTTGGTTTATCGCCCTCGATTATTTTCAACACCTGTATTTCATATAGGGGACACCCTTTTCGGCAATACTTTCTCTTTTGCAGGGCTGATATTTGCCTCACCGAGACCGGTTTTCAGATCCCTTGGAGGGTTATCCTTTTTCCTTCTTGGCTCACACATTCTAAGGTTTTATGGTAATAGTCCAGTTTGGCTTTATGGGTGGCCAGCCAATCCATGCCAATCAATATATCGTATGATCCCAGGGGTAATACGTTAAGGGTTTCTTGGGTGGGGAATTCACCCAACATTAATTGGCAGGCTGGTATGGCCTCTACTACCTTTCTTTTGGTGCCAGTGGCTAACTGTACCAACCATGGCTTGGTTTTCTTTTGTGGCTATAACTTACACCTTTCAACAATTCTAGGGGCTATATAACTCAAATTCGAACCAGGGTCAATCAAAACAGACACTAGATGGTTGAAAATCATACCTTCTATTTCCACCACTGATGCTTGGTGGTCAGCTTGGTTATTATCCAAGGCTGCATAAATCTGTGGCACACTCCTTGCCACATCATTGACTTTGGTAGCTTCCTGAATGTTATAAAATTTTCGATTGCTCTGTTGTCGGTGTGGAAAGTCTCTCAGGAGATGGTCTTCTCCGCAACCCCAGTATTTCAGAGGTTCTCTCTTTGGGTTATCAATCTTCACTGGTGTAGGTCCAAGAGTTTTATTTCCACCCGATGACGGAAAGTTCTATTGGAGTACACTCCGGGCTGGAAAGTTCATTCTGGGGTTCTTCTTGTAGTTCTTAAATCCTAAGGATTTGATCCCCTTTTTCTGAAATATCGAACCACTCTTCTGTTTCCAATCTCCACGAGACTCTGCTCGATGTCCATATTGTTCATGACAATATGTTGCCTTTCGAATACTGTCTTCTAAGGTATTTGGCTCGTCAAATTCAATTCAGTTCCGGTATTCCTTGGGTAGCCCACTGATGAAGCATTTCACCTTCGCCTTCTCTACCTTGATGTAGGGTACATATCTCAATAAGTCGAGGAATTTGTTGACATATTCCTCTATAGTGAGTTGCCCCAGTTTGAGTTCATAAAACTCTTTATCCTTCTCGTCGAAATATTTTTTCGACAAATACTTCTTCCGGAAGTTCTTTTCAAACTATTTCCAAGATAGGTCCTCCTCACGGACCCCTTTCATATTCTTAAGATCTTCCCACCAGATGGAAGCTTTTCCATTCAGATTCAAAGTGGCCACTCAGGCCTTCAAATTCTCCGAAAAGTCATGGACTCTGAAATATTTCTTCAGTCCAAGTAACTAGGCCTCGGCTTCCTCTCCCTTCTTTATCTCACCGTCGAAGGAGGGAGGTTTGGCCTTTCTGAATTCCTCAAATTTATGACCCTTGGAAGTCTTTTGTTTCTTCTATTTTCTTTGAGAATAGGAACTGGTCCTGCTGCTGGAAGAGCCTTCTGAATCACCATCTTCCTTCTCAGAGGAATCGTCTGGCACTATTCCTTTACCTCTGGGGTGGACCTTCCTTGAGGTGCTTCTCTAAGTATGGCCACTGATAGGACCATGTTTTTGCATCTTGGGTTCATGTTTCATTTGTCGTTGTAGGTTGGATAAGCTCTGCAGTAAAACTGCATTAATTTCAGTTTGGTTTTCTTGTTCTTTCATCATCCTTTCATTGTAGCTTTGCAATTCAACCATGAGACTCCTCATAGTCTCGGCTAGATCTGGAGGGGTTCCTATTGCTCTTCTTTTGTCAGACTCTTCATCTCTATTGTGGGAGCCTTCTCCCATCTCTTGTAGCACCGAGGCATGAAATACAAAGAGGCACCACGATTATTTGAACTATGATCATGATGCACGATCACATGGGAAGAGAGAGAGAAAGAGATAGCTTGTGCTAGGCCTCCGTAGGTAATTCAGGGGCTCTGATTCAACAGAAATCAACGAAAAAAATTGGATTGAGGTAGTGGGTATGTGACAGTTGTAGGACTGCAAAATATTTAATCGGGGGTTCCATGAACTTCTTCACTTGACCCAAGATCATGCTTGAAATCTACGAAATCTTCGCTTCCCATGCAAGGTCTTGTTCTTCATGTTTTTTAACTATATCATGCAAATAGGAGAAATCCTCCAGTGGACCAAACTATGGTAGGTCAGTATTTCTCATTTCCTGATTGATTTTCTCCCAAATTTTCTCACACTCTCCCCATATTTCCTACATTTTCTGTTGAAGTTCCTAGACCATGCTCACCCAATGTTCAATTGCCTTCCTTATTCGGGTGATGTTGTTATCCATCACCACTCAGATGCCATGATATCCTGTATCTCGGCCCTTTTTCACTTTGCAGATGTATTCTATCTGTTCTAAGGCTCAATGTTCATTTTCACATCATTGTTGCATGTCTCTACAGGTTTCCATCCCCATGAGGGTATCTTCTTGGAAATCAGTGATGCGAGCGGTGAAGATATCTCTTTCACTTGTGAATTGTGCATACATTTCTTGGAACTCACATTTCAAGAGTACTACTGATTATGTTGAATTTCAATAGTACTCTTCTTGATGTCGCAGATGGTATAGTTATTTCCTCATGGAAGCCACCTCCCTTTCATCTCTTTTTTCTTTTTCTAAAGTAGCATCGGTTATGGCCATCCCTACTCCAATTATATTAGTCATCTTAGCACTTCCTGTGTCGAACAATGTTTCCTCTATGGTTATGAGAAGTGTTCTATCAATCATGAGACTCATTTTCTTGGTTGTTCTTCTCATTACAGATTTCATGTTCCTGTCATAAGCAATTTCCTGTACATCAGTGATTTCATCTACTGGTTCAAGAATCTGTTGATCTCCCCAGGACAAAGTACTGCCTAGGCTTCCTGCCATATAGAGATGTTCCATGGCAGGTTCTTTCAATTCCTTAGTAGGGGATTTTTCTGTATTCTTTGGTGATTTGGCCTTCTGTTGGTCCTCGTAGGTTGACGAATTATTTAAACTATTTAGGGAAGCAGGAGCAGGATCGACATTAGCTGGTCGTTCGTCCTTTGAGATGTCGATTTCTGGATATTGCATTTCTTCTTTTTGTTCACCAACACCCAATTCATTCTTGGAGAAATTCAGTGTCCATAGTGCTCCTAACCTCATGGTCACCTTCCTGGGGATTTAGGATCAAAACATCAGAAGTGGAGAAGATGTTTCCCAGGTTCCTCCTGTTGTGTGATTGGTACCGGGGTTATGCGTGAAGCTTCTGAACCTTCCTCATCATCATTTATGGTGATAAAATATATGAGTACAGCAGGCATACCTGTCCCACTTGATTCTCTTGCTGACCTTCGCTAAGCTGTAGTAGTCACCGATGATATTGCATGTGGTGACATAGGGCTAGGGTTTTCTTGATCAATGGTCTACTCTAGTGGAATTACATTTGAATTAGTTGGTTATGCCTCCTCAATTTCACCTACCACATTTATTCACAAAGGTCATATCAAAGGATTGATTAGGGGTTCTTCCTCAAATATTGCAACAACTCTTTCGGCTTCTTCTAGTAACAACATCCCCCTTCTCTGTGCCTCGACCACTTCCACTACTCTGTTTTATTCTCTAGCCCTAAGGGATTCTTGATTTTTTTTCTCTATTGTCTCCACTTGCTCATCCATAGTCATTTCCTTAAATTTGTTCATGATTGGGTTAGCCTTTCTATGGAGCACTTCATCCTAGTCTTTGGTGCCTTCGGTAAAGATTTCATCTTCAAAAATATCATGAGCATATGGCCAATAGGAGGATACCTTCAACGCGTGCTAGGGGACTAAAACATTTATCTCATTCCTATGAAAGTAGCCTTTGGGGAACCGATACTCAAGCTGATTTAACCCTTCTTGTTTCTCCTGTGTAGTGTCTTTGACCATATAAAATCCTATGTGAAAACCATAAGGAATGAAATCCCTCTTCTTATCCTTTACTAGGGAATCATTATAACCTTGTAAAATGGTATGGTAACAGTTCTCTCTCAATATGAGATGATCAAGGAGTAGGTGAAGTGCACCAGTAGCTCTGAACACTTTGATATAGGTGCTTATCTCTTCGAAGTACCAGTGGCCAACTTTAGCTATCATCTTTTTGGCTGCCATCAAAAGCCTAGGGAATTCCTTTCTAAAGATAATGAAGTATATCTTGGATATGAACCCATCACATATGATGACATATGATATTTTGTACGTATTCTCCCATAAGACATTGAAATAAACATGTATAGGAAATTCAACAATATGCTAGCTTAAATTCATACCTTTGAAAATGTGTCTCATGCATATTACATCCAAGGATGATTTTAAGAATGGAAATTTATATTAAAATGTATAAACCTAGGCTAACCTTACTAGTCCTTCATATGCAAAATGTAAAATGTTTGTCGATACTTTTGTAAAAATATTCAAATTTCTAAGGATTTTATATAGTTTCTATAAAATTTTGGCAATTTTAAGGTAAAATAATTTTATTCCATAGAAGTTGGGCGAATTGTTTTTAGAAAAAATGGACATTGGCGAATCTTTTTTGAGGAAAAACCATGGAAAATTAGACCATTTTCGAAATTTAGCCCCTAAAATCATCTATGAAATTTACGCCAAGCAAGTAGGATGCCATGTAGAAGATTGGAACTTCTCCTTCCTTTGGTTTCTAGGTCTGTAGGAGATTAATACTCAATTGTTTCAAAATAATGGCTCCGCAATTGAAACTACCCCTGGAAATTGCCACGGTATATGTCAAGGGCATCCAAGCTTCTAAAAATTTTGATCAATCATTTTCTCCATATAATCGAAAAATCAAATCCATTAAATAAATGTAGGGCTCTCTGAGATTTACCGTATTGTAACAACCAGTGTTTCTCTTTGTGAATTTTGTGTCTTCTTTCCACCAAGAGGCTAGTAACCTTCTAGTGTCATGATACTCATAAAACTTGACCACGAAATCTGTGTTTAACCTTTCCTCTGGGTCCCTAATTTTATAATACTTTTGTACCTCAAATCGAAGGAAAACACCAACACATTCTCCCTCTACATTCTTGACTGTGTTGTAACACCTTGTTTCCCCCATTCTGTAAATATAACTATATTGGCCAGGGAACTATGGAAAACCTAAAAGTGTGAATGTTTGATTTAATGGACCTTTGTACAAAAGGTTGATGAATGAAAATTTTGTTATTTTAATAGAAAATGGTTATGTGTTGCATGACTGTTGAAAGAGGGGATGTGCTAAGAGAAAATCGTGAATGCTATGAAAGGTGGTGGAGGGAACCTATAATGGTTGCATTAACCTCCACTGAACCAATACCATACTGGAATTAATTGCTCAGATCAGAACAACCCTCTGAACCAAGAATGAATTACAATCAGGATGGTAGGTGGGAAGACCTCCTCAAGAGTCAATGAGCGGATGGGGCAGACCACCCATCTGTAAGGCTTCCATACTTGACGACAGACTAGGAATTAGAGCCACACACAACCTTGTTGAGGAAGGAAAGAAAGGAAGTGTGGTGGGAAGAGGAAGACCTGGGAAAAAATGGAGAGATGAGAGCGACAACTCTCGGGTCTGGGGAAGGACTGAAAGAGGAACAGTGAGTTTTGATCACAGAAAATAGAGATTGAGCCAGAAGAAGGAGAGTAACCTTCTTCCTTATATATTTTTGTATTGGGAGAAGGAGAGTAACCTTCATCCCTTACTTTTGTTGAGCTGGAAGTAAGATATTGAATCTCAAAGAATCATGGCTTAAGCTCGAGGGTGGTCAGTGATAAATCCATTGGGAGTGACTAATCCTATGGTTGGGTGGAAATGACCACCCCTTTCAGCACTCGCATCACACTCTATGGTTCTGATAAGTGTTTTCTTGCCTTATTCTTTGAATTGTGAATAATGGATGCATGCGAGTATTTACATCCTTCTTCCTTATCTATTTATGTATTGGGAGAAGGAGAGTAACCTTCATCCCTTACTTTTGTTGAGCTGGAAGTAAGAGATTGAATCTCAAAGCATCGTGGCTTAAGCTCGAGGGTGGTCAATGATAAATCCATTGGGAGTGACTAATCCTATGGTTGGGTGGAAATGACCACCCCTTTCAGCACTCGCATCACACTCTATGGTTCTGATAAGTGTTTTCTTGCCTTATTCTTTGAATTGTGAATAATGGATGCATGTGAGTATTTACATGTATATAAAGGGTTCTTTCTCTATATTAAATGATTAAGTTATGTGTATGCGTTCATTCCCTTAAGAACCAATATTCCTTCTTGAATTTCCATATGTCCCAGTTTAATCACTCGAAGGAGATTTCCTCTGGAATTTAAATCACTATTCTGGACTCGGAGCAAGCCTCTGGGCATAGCTACCATTTTGGTAACCTCGCAAGCTACTTTTCCTTGATTCAGAGATTAAAGCTCTATGAGTGATCCAGGGGATCAAATTTTGCTCAAAATTCAAAGTGCTCGGAATCGCTTCAAATTGAACGGGTGCACAGGCCTCGTCGTCTTCAACCCAACACAACTCGTTTGGGTTCAAACATATGTCGGATGAGAGAGATATCACATTCTAATCAAATCATCAAATAGGCAAAAAAAATGTGCTGGTTGTACAGTCCGTACAGTCTGTATGGATGCTAATGTGGCAGGGTCATACGACATGTGGCAGGTGTTGGTTGGCAGTCGTGTGGATGAATTGGTGTCTGACACGTGGCTTGTTTTTGGCGAATGGAATGGTGACACATGGCCCAATCAATGGCCACCACGTGTCACTTGGACAGTGGTATAAAAATTTGTTAGTTGGCAGGACTCGACCCCACGACCTCCGGGGAAAGGGGAAGAGCTTTGGGAAGGGCCACCCAACCAGTGCACCCACCTATGGTTCTTAATATATATATGGGAATCAATTTATTTAAATTGCATATGGTTTGAAATAGGGGTGCGGTCTGGGCCGGGGCTAAGCCCCGGTCCCCGATCATATATATATGCCATGTAACCACCAGCGCGTGTGCCTTCCGACCCCATTACCATATGGTTTAAAAGATTGGCCCTTTTTTTATTTGCACGCGGTCACATGGACCCATATGTCCACGGTTTTGGTGGTTAGGGGATGGGCGTGCTCTAACCATCCTACAGTTCACACTATTTTTCGGTTGCGCCCAGTGCTAGGTTTTAACACAAATATGCGCGTTGGGGCCAGGTTGAGGAGGCAGAGGTGCATTTTGGTGATCCAGAGACAACAAGTTTGAAGGGGAACTTCCAGGAAGCCTATCTTCTTCAATTTTTGGCCAAAGGAGGTGCCGAAAAAGCCCAGCTAGGGGTTTTTGGACGTTTTGAAGCCATTGGAGCCATCTATTTGGAATTTTGAGCACTGTAAAGCACATATTTTATCACTTTGAGCAAATAATACAAAATATCTATTGGAAGCTGGACCAGGAGATGTAGCCCAGGAGAGGGGTGAACTCCTTTATCATTTGTTCTGTTATGTGTTTTCTGTTCACTGTCATTTGTTGCCGTTTATATGCATCTTGAATGTGTGTTTTCTATAAAACTTGTGTTTGCAAAATTGATCCATTTGCATAAGAACATTTGAATTAAAACTTGCAAATATTTTCAAGAATACAAGTCTTTATCATTTTTAGATCAATTTGGTATCAGAGCTTAGGTTTTTGAAGGCTTGATTATTTGCAAGTGTTTTGTTTTCTGATGCTCACAAGGTTGAAACTCACAAGAGGAGAAGGTCAACTTGTAGAGCCAAGTTCTCATCCTTCAAGAAGAAATATTATATCATCACCTCAAG